>CM067343.1:8790945-8845945 GCA_034190875.2 Urechis unicinctus | reverse complement strand
TGGTAGCCTAAAAAAGCAGAGTGGGCAAGCTAGCCAGGATGGGGTAGCTTAGACAATGTGGCCTGGCAAGGTAGACTGGACAAGGTAGCCTAGACGAGGTAACTAGGAGGAGGCAGCCTTGACAAGGTTGCCTGGACAAAGTAGCCTGGATAAGGTAGCCTGGACGAGGTATCTAGGAGGAGGCGGCCGTGACAAGGTTGCCTGGACGAAGTAGTCTGGACGAGGTTGCGTGGACGAGGTAACCTGAACGAGGTAGCTTAGACAAGGTATTTATTCATTTATAAAGGGCGTTTTGACAAAGATGGCTTCCGGTTAGAAAAGTTGTGTTATGACGAGATTGGTGTCCATTTTTGTCCGGCCCTGGTGGTTTGAGTGCTGTATGCGTAGCAGCTCAGCCCTCTCTCCCAACCGACTGACTATGCTGCCTCTGCCATACCACTGCCTGCGCCCCCACACCTGCTACTGTCCGTTTCTGATGCCTAGTATGATGCATACCATCCGAATGTGTTGGAGGAGGAGGTAGCTTTGGGATGGTTGTTGATTCCTTTCTTTATATGGAGGCGGTAAAGCCAATTCTTTGGTATCAGACTCACTTCAACTCCAAGAAAACCACTTTTACCTGTACACTAATATGCTGTGTTGGTAAATCAGAAGTAAAAAAGGAACATGCAATAAAAGAAAAAATAAAATATCTAAGCCTTACCCCAGCGCGTGATATTAATTGATGACCCCGACATGATTAGAAGGGGAAAAAAAGAGGGAACAGAAGAGACAATGCCAGGTCTACTCACAACCCAAAGAGTATGTGCATACGAATGTGAACGGTGTTATATTCTCATCGGTCATCCAAACGTGGTTCACACACAGTGCTGGCCGGAGACGTTGCAGTTTTGCCACAAGTGGATTGCTTAGCTAAAGGCTCTCATCGCCGCTGGAGGGTCTGTGATAGTTGTCAACTCGATAGACAGCGACGAGCAACGTGATGATGGCTTCGTTTTGACAGCTCTTGTTTGGTCCTGTTTGCCCAGCCTGCTGCTGTTCCCTGTATGGTGGCCTGGTGTGACAGAACTTTTTGCCAGACTTCTAGTCCGGGTACAGGTTTTCCCTAGCCTGACAACCAACCTACTTACATTTGCTTCTCCTGGATGCACAAAATGGCCCGACTCCTATTCATCTGCTTTTTGTGTTGGTGGGTTAGAAAATATATTAAATTGTTGATAGAATAGTGACTGTTTAATTTATCACAGGATATTTAATGATTTTTTTATATTAGGTTGTATCATAGATCTAGAGGTACAATTACTCCTCCTGAAATGTCCAGTAAACAACCAAGGAAATCTCCCCCTGAAAAGCCTGGTCCATCCGATTCCTGAGAGCCATTCCCCTCCTCCCTCGAACACTTGCGCTTATTCTCTGATTCTGATAAGCATGACCCAGAAATATCCTCTGAGCCTTCAGATCTCATGCACAACAAACACTCCAATCATGATAGTAGCGATAGTAATGAGTCGGGATGCAAGACTGGATCACAAACACGTGGCCCATTTTGCAAAGGACATCCCTTTGTGCGTCGGAGGAGATTCCAACAAAGTATTAGCCAGGTTGCAAGCTGTGCATATTACCTCTTATCCAAACTCGGTGGCGCAATTAACAGCAAAAGGACAGTTGTTAGGATTTGTTAGTAAACGTCAACGGAAACGGATGTGCGAAACATATTTCCCCATTGCAAAAGAGTTTGTCCATACATGTTTCCTGGACCGCCAGCGTGACGCACTTGACACAATTTGTCAGCGTTATGGAGAGTCGCTGTGGCAGTTTAATTACGAAAGTAAACAATAACTGTTTGAAGCATTTGTACAAATGCCAGCAGACCAGACATTCCTTGTTAGAACTTACTGGTCTGCATTAGACAATCGTGAGTTAGCGCTGAAAGTGGTACAGGAAGATGCCCCAGTAACTCTACGCAAAGCAATTAAAACTGTGGTTGTTCGTAACTGCGCTGGAGACATATTCAGTTATTACGTCTCCCACGCACCAACAAACGCATAAATTTAGTAGACAAAGGTCAGGCTAATTTAGCTCAGGCTATTATGCAAATAGCAAACACACAGAAAGAACTTTGCACCAAAATAGCAATTCTAGGCCAGAATCAGTCCCAGTCTAAAAATAAATTACAAATCTCCCGTCCTGTAAAACAGACTCCAACGAAAAGTTCTCGGGAACCCCCACTAGAATGCTACCACTGTGGCAAACCAGACCACTTTGCTTGCAACTGCAGAACAGTTATGACTCCTGTATCAACACCTCGCCTCCCACACCTGGCGTCTTCTGGCCGCCAAACATCCAATAATGCTAACTTTGATCTGCAGCGCTGCACAAGTTGTCGCGTTGGTCATTGGACCTATGATTGTACAAAAAACTAACACTGCAGACTTTTAGAGCCAGGGGACGCCCTGTCAATACAAGCTCTGCGTCTTCACTGAATTGACGTTTTAGGGTCATTTTAGAATGTGATGGAGTACGTTTAATTGCACTAATAGAAACAGGTTCAACGCATACACTTATAAGCAACAATAAATTTTCTTTGTATGTATAGCACCGCTTGCTAAAACTGCCAGTCATTTAACCAGCATTACAGGACATGCACTACAAATATATGGAGTGTACTATTGATATGATAGGGTATCCGGTTACTGTAATGGTGGTCGATATGCCAGATTGTGATATATTGTTAGGAATAGACTTGTTACATAAAGCAGAAGCAGTGTTAGACATACAACAAATTCGAATGCGTCTTAACAATGGTTATTCTTATCATATTTTAGCTCCTGGTGAAACTATAGGCAAGTCAGCATAGTGTAGCCCCAGAGAAGTAATTGGAAACAAAGGATCAGCATCAATTCTCACTAATTACCACGATATTGTTAGTGAGAAAGTCACTCCAGTAAGGCTTGCTAATATTTGTCCCATTGATATTAACACTGGTAATATTGATCCAATAAAGCAAAGAGCATATCGCATTCCTGACACTAAGAAGCAAATAGTGGAGGATTATGTAAGTGAGATGTTGAGAGATCCAGTCTTATTACACTTGTCCCTGAGAAAGACGGTACAACACGTTTCTGTATTGACCACCAGAAGCTGAATGCAGTAACTCAAAAAGATGCATATCCCTTGCCCAGAATACAAGAACTATTCGAGACTCGTTAAAGGGTAATGCTGTGTTTAGCACCATTGACCTCAAAAGTGGTTATTGGCAAGTCCCCTGTTTCAGATGAATCAATGCCTAAAACTGCAGTAACTTGTCATTTAGGACTTTTTGAGTTTAAAAGAATGCCTTTTGGTTTAATAAAAATGTTTCAGCTGTTTTTCAAAGAAGTATGATGAAAGCGTTACATGGGATTAATTGGTAAGATTTGTATGGTGTACATTAACGATATAGTCATTTACTCAAAAACTATTGAAGAACACAAGGTTCATCTCAGCATGATATTTGATATATGCCCGAGGTATTCGCCCCCTTCCTGAGCGTGTTGAAGCAATTACGCAATTGCTACCCCCCACCACTGTTAGACAGGTCAGATCGTTTTTTAGGATTAGCAGGTTATTATCGCCAAGCAATTCCAACGTTTGCCAATATAGCCCAGGTCCTTGACGGATTTACTAAGACAGGTCAACCCTTTGTTTGGAACAACAAATTGCTTTCAATGAGTTAAAGAGACAATTAACCACAACAGTTGTATTGGCACATCCTGGTCCCAATCGTGAATACACAATATATACTGACGACAGCAATTATACTGTTGGTGCCGTGCTTGCTAGATGACTATGGTCAGGAGAAAGTTGTTCCCTATTTTCCGTAAACTGACTACTGCCCAGCAGAAATAGTCTACCAGTGAAAAATAAGCGTTTGCAGTGATTCATGCGTTAAAAAATTTGATGCTTACTTACATGGCACTTCTATAACTATCAAAACCGACCATAAGCCATTGTGATCGCTTTTCCAAGCAGAAATCAAAAATACAAAGCTCCAACAATGGGCAATACAGATTTCTGAGTATAGTCCAACGATCGATTATCAGCCAGGAATGCTAAAAAACAAGCTGCAGATATATTATCTCGGTATCATCGTTAAAACCTCTGATCGTACCTCACTTGATCCCATTGAAAGTCTGCCAAGACGCATGAAAAGCAGACGGGGTAACACAAGAGGAATTAATGGAAGGTCAGCGAGGTGAGCTTCATGTTGAATACCTGGAAGCTGAACAATAATGACTCGCCGTACGCATGTGTAAACGGAGTTTTATATACTATAGTCTCGGCAGCTAAGGCGTGGATGCTTATCTCCGTGTTCTCTTACTCAGGCCGTATCGCGTACGCCTTATCAAACTCTGTCACAAAGAAACAGCCTTCGCAGGCTTTGTAAAGACTCTGGCTCGATTTCAACAAACTTACATCTGGCCTGGAATGCGAAAGCATATCAGAGAATTTATAACCACTTGTGTGCATTGTCGTACACTTACACCCCGAAACCCAACTTCAATAACTAGAGATATGCCAGTACCACCTCACGCATTTCATACTTAGGGCATCGATATAGTTGGTCTTTAGTTCCCCGTAGTAATCATGGAAAAAGATACCTGTTAACTTGTATCAATCATTTGACAGGTTGGGCGGAAGCAATTCCGTTAGCAAGTAAATCCTCTGAGTTAGTTAGAGAGACTTTAGCAATGCATATTATCAGTCGTTATGGTATCCCTGAGGTTATTGTATCAGACAATGGTGGAGAATTTACTTCAAAACCTATTGGAGATTGGATGAGAGAATGTGGGATTGAACATCATAAGGCATCGCCTTATCATCCCCAGAAAGTTTTAATGGCATTATCCAAAAACTTTTGTTAAAATTAACTAGAGGCAATTCACGAAAGTGGACTAAGTATTTAGCTGAAGCACTGTATGCATACAGAATCACAATAGGCCCCTATGGAATTAGTCCATATCGGACTATATATAGAACCCGACACAGATTGCCTAAAACCCGTGGTAATCGAAACAAAGGTGAGAGACTTAAAGCAATAAGAGAAGCTGAAGAGTTACTGAAGTAAGGAACAAATTACTATAGTTCCAACAAACTCCTGCCCCTGGAACATTTGTATCAATATGCGCGCTAAATCCTCACAAAGGACAAGCAAAATGGAAACCTGGGTATCAAGTGTTAACATATTTTGAATGAGAATTGAGACTTCTGGTCCTAGAAACTAAACAAGAAATTCGCTTAAATCAGAGAGATGTGCTTGATGAAATAGATCCAACCCAACCACAGGTGCGTTCTTAAAATGAGTCCTTACCAGATATGGTAATGTCAATTCCCTTACCGGAAAGAGAGTTTATCTCCCATGTGCCACAAGCCGCCAAACCTAATCCAAATGCTGGTGAGTTTTATCCACAATTACGCCGAGAATCCCATGAGTGGCGTGCATGGTTGCGCACAGTTACCAGTATAACTACTTAGCTTGAGATTGTCAGCGTCTACATTCCGACAGCATGTGCGTGAGCCATTACGTATGCAGATGTATATGTGACTTTAGAAGATCTTAAACCATTAAGTTACACAGTTGAGCTAAAATATCGACATTATTGAACTCAGCTTTACGCTATTGCACCACTTGTAGAACTCCTCTCGCGTGCAGCATGTGTTATGTTATGTCCAAATAACTATATTGAGAAACACACACACGAGGACGACACCATGTAGACCGGAACAGAACTGTCTTTATTCTTAACCACCATCCAACACATGAAGTGCACGTTATGATTTTTAGTGAGGGCTTCATAATGCAACATCCCCCTTCTTTTAAGAAATCATCAATGACAGACATTATGTTAGTTGCTTGTCTGCAGTCACAAACAAAAAGGTAGCTGTCTGCCTGTTACAATAAAATGACATACAATTTAAGTCTAGTCCCAAGTTGACATTCATACAAAACAATACTATCTGGTTCTGCTACAATATGAATATGTATTTAGATTAAATATCTTCTATGAGACGACGTGGAGGCATGACATTTCGCTTGGGACGTGGTGTAGGTATTGTAGTATTTCCACTTTTCTGTATCGCAGGTGAGGAGACTGTTGCGTTGTGATTCACTTTACTAGTAGGTGTGGAGATGGGATCAGGTACGGGGTTATCCTGTGTTGGCTGTAGAGTAGGTGGGGCAACTATCGGTGCAGCTGGTGGTGACGGAGTTGGGCTTGTGTAAGTGTCAGTGGCTATGGGTCGAGGTCGTAGCAATATTCTGTTGCGTTTTAGAGGGCGACCTGTCGTGCGGCATAGCACTGTATAGGAACGTGGTTCGGGGCCAATTCCAATAACCTTACCGGGGAGCCAGTTTTTACGTGCCACATCCTGGTAGTAAACGGGCTGGTTGATGTCAAGCTCATCAAGGGTTTTGCTCTGGCTGTTGTAACGCATTTCAGATTTCTGATGGGCTAGCTGTCTAGCTGCAGTTATGTCATGGGCGTTGCCTTGATGGTAGACTGGTAGGTTGAAGTTAATTTTCCTTTGGAAAATGAGTTCAGCTGGTGAGGGGATTTTAGGGCCTAAAGGGGTTGTTCGATACACAAGAATAGCTTTGTCGTCGTTTTCCTCAGGTGACTTCTTAATGAGGGCTTTCATGCTCCGGACCATGCGTTCAATAAAACCGTGTGAACGAGGATGGTGAGGGGAGCTGGTGACATGAGCTATTCCATAGTTGTTTGTCATTGCCTGGTAAGCACTGCCTATAAACTGTGGACCGTTGTCTGAGATGATGGTGTCTGGACAACCAAACATTGAAAATACATGACTGGTAATAGCAGCTACGTGACGGCTGGAAGTGTCACGTCCAAGGCATTCAACAATCGGGTATTTCGAGTGGTAGTCTGCTATGATGAGATAGTTCTCATCATTCAGTGTGAAGAGATCTGAGCCAATTGTATGCCAGGGATATGGTGGAACGGTTGTCATAACGGGTTCCATTGGCTCTTTACTCTGCGATGCCTGGTGCTTTTGACAAATGGCGCATTGTGATATTATGCCCTCGATGTCAGAGTTGATCCCGGGCCAGTACACGCTACCTCTAGCGCGCATCTGACAGCGGATAATCCCTTGGTGACCAGTGTGGATGTCAGTTAGATATTGGTCATGGAGGATCTCTGGGATCAGCAGTTGACTTCCCTTCAGAATGAGACCATTTTCAATGCTTAGTTCGTCTCGGAAAGGCCAATAGGATGGATGAATGCTGTGGTGGACGTCTCTTTGGCGTCCGGGAAATCCTTGGATAATGTATTTTGACAGGCGATTGAGTGTCTCGTCATTTGTTATTGCTTCACGAAGCTCATCGAGTCGTCTGTTGCTGAATTGAACAAAGCATACCTTAATATTCAGTTCAATGTGCTCATCAGCACTAGACTTTGGGAGTCGAGAAAGGCTGTCCGCTAGAATCATCTCTTTGCCAGGTCTGTATTTTATCTCGTAGTCATAGCGTTGCAACCTCAACAGCATACGCTGCAGACGGGCTGGGGCAGATGTGAGTGCTTTGGCTGAGATCATCTCCAGTGGACGGTGATCTGACTCGATGGTAAATGGTTTGCCGTACAAATATGTGTGAAAGCGTTCTGCTCCAAATACACATGCAAGTAGCTCTCTTTCTATGTTTGCGTACCGCTTTTCGGTGTCAGACAAACTTTTTGAGGCAAACGAGATTGGGTGACCATCTTGAATGAGTGCGGCGCCGAGGGCTTCTTGACTCGCATCAACTTGCAATACCGCTGGCTTGGTTGGATCAAAGTATGAGAGCAATCCAGCTCTACTAATGAGCTGTTTGAGTTGGCTGAAAACTGCTTGATGCTCTGGATGCCACTGGAATTCAGAGTCCTTCTGTAGTAGCTGTCTCAATGGTCCTGTAACGTTACTCAGCTTAGGGATATACGGAGCAAGGTATGTGACCATTCCAAGGAATGACTGGAGTTCTGAGACGTTTGCTGGGGGCTTCAGGTCGATGATAGCCTGCACTTTGCTTGGATCAGGCTTGACCCCTGACTCCCCGTAGATGTTGCCGAAGAAGCATACTTCGTCTTGGTTGATTTTACATTTCTCTGCATTTGAAGACAAGACCACATTTGCGAGCACGTTCCATCAACTGATGGAGATTGCGGTTGTGATCAGCTTGGTCAACACCGAACACAGTGATGTCATCTGCAATGGATATGACGCCAGGCAGTCCATCGAGTATCTGATCCATTGCCTTTTGGAAGACGTCTTGGCTAGTTTTCAAGCCGAATGGGAGCCTTTGGAAACAGAACCTTCCAAATGGACTGTTGAACGTAGTGAGGTGTTGACTGGCATCATCTAACTGCACGCTCCAATAGCCGGACTTGGCATCCAGTTTGCTAAACACTTTGGCGCCCTTGAGTCTGTGTGTGACCTCTTCAAGTGTGGGGGTGCGGTGCTGACCCCTCTTTAGCGCCTTATTGATGTCTTTCGGATCCAAACAAATGCGGAGAGACCCGTTTGGTTTTTGAACATATGTTATGCTCGAGACCCAGTCTGTAGGTTCACTCACTGGGCGGATGACATCTAGGTCCAGCATTCTGTCAAGCTCAGAGCGGATTTGAGATTGGAGCTGGATTGGAGCTCTTCTTGGCGCATGGATTACAGGACAAGCATCCTCCTTGAGGATTAGTGAATGCTCTCCTTTGAATTTACCCAAGCCTGTGAATCGGTCAGGGTACATGGACTTGACGTCACTCAGCTTTCCAAGGTTTGCAGTGTCAGTCTGGAGAGATATGGTACAGTTCATGGTCACCAGACTGAGAGCTTCGCAAGTTTCCAATCCAAAAATTACAGGACCTGGTGTGTCAGTTACATAAAATTTTGTTGCTTGCCACTGGCTGTCCGCGTAACGACACGGGATGGTAAGTGTACCGTACTGACGAATCGGAGTGCCATTGTATGCAGTGAGTTTGGCGTCACTTTTAACTAAGGTTGTTGGCAGTCCGTCTTCATTTACATGCGATGGGTATATATTGCGGAACGTTCGCAGAGGCAGGATATTCCCTTGAGCACCTGTATCCACTTTACCTCGTAGATTTGTCTTCTTGTTGGGGTATGCTTACTGTTGAAATGGAGAGAGTGTCGAATGTGCACTGTTCAAACTGTGGGTCATCCTTATTCTCAACACAAACAGAGTGTACATCAGGCTTCTGCTTCTGTTTGTTATACTTTGAAGTACTGTACTTTATTGAGCCACTGCGATGTCCTTGCGTAGAACTGTGTGCAGCAGTACTGCGACAAACTTTTCCCCAATGACCAACTTTTAAGCATTTATTGCATTTCTGGTCGCGAGCGGGACATTCCTCCCGACGGTGTCTAGTCCCACCACAAAAGTGGCATGTGTTCCTTGAGGTCGATTCAGCATGTGGAA
This sequence comes from Urechis unicinctus, assembly GCA_034190875.2. Lineage (NCBI taxonomy): Eukaryota > Metazoa > Annelida > Polychaeta > Xenopneusta > Urechidae > Urechis > Urechis unicinctus. The sequence goes on along the minus strand of CM067343.1, from coordinate 8,836,479 downwards.
TCGGTCCTTTCCTTTGGTTGTTTCGCTTTTGATGGATGCTATCCACCTTCGTAGCCTGCCCAAACTGATTGAGTTGTTGTTGTGTGGCCTCGTATGTTCGAGCACAGTCAAGAACTTTGTCCAGTGTCAACTTCTCGGGATCGTGGTCTAGTAGCTTTTTACGAAACAGGGTTGTGCACAGTGCCAATAATGATTTGGTCGATCAGCATGTCCTCGAGAGCAGCCTCGAATTTACACTTCCGTGCTTGCACCTTAAGACGAGTTGTAAAGGTGTCAATGGGCTCAGCTGACTGTTGACGAATGTCGCGAAATTGAAAACGGGCAAGTCTATAGTTAGCCTTGGGCTCAAAATAGTCTTGGAATGCCTGCCACACTGACTCTGGCGTTTTCTTCTGCTCTACTGTCAGATGAGACCAGTTGTCGTAGACTTCTAAAGCATTGGGTCCCAACCACAGTAGGATGTAGTTAACAATTTCGTGACCTGTTTTGTTACTGTACGTAGGAGTCGACAACAACAGTTCACAATAACGCTTGAATGAGCGAAACTGATGAGGCAAATCGTCACTGTCCCAGTTGAATGAGGGCAACTTGATACCGGCTAGATCGTTTGAGTGCACGTACTGCACGCTTGCTGCTGGGTTTGATTCCGACATGATTTGGCGGGCGATAAACTGCACACTGTCACTGACGCGATGCAATTATTTACCACAACGTCCAACACGATCACTAGACCTGATATTGTCACATGTAGAAGCTTACTTGCGATTTGCACTTTGCGCTCGTTTTGTTGCTCGACATTCCAACACCACAGTCACACAATCCGTCGCCGACCATGTGCGTTTGAGCAGGGTCGTTGAGGAGGTGAATTGCTCGGTTCACTGAAATCCGGTGTCACTGACCTCAAGACGACAGTCGTTTCCACTGCTGACTAGCGGAAGATAAAAACACTGTTTTTAATCACTATGGGTCGTTTTAGATCTCACTTGCTGCCACCATGTTATGTTATGTCCAAATAACTATATTGAGAAACACACACACGAGGACGACACCATGTAGAACGGAACAGAACTGTCTTTATTCTTAACCACCATCCAACACATGAAGTGCACGTTATGATTTTTAGTGAGGGCTTCATAATGCAACAGCATGCACATCATTTTTATCATTGGAGAGATACTGGGCAAGATTCATACAGCATTTGATTCAAGAACCCGTTATGATATAAACATAAAACGTTATGATATTAATACACTACAACCATTAATTGCCAATTGGGTTATGAATTGCTATAACTCAGCTTGGTTTTCTCTGTGTTCTAGGATGGGGTGGCCAACCATCTTTGAACAGGAGATAACCAGAGTTGAGGGGGGCATGGTAATATCATCAGAGGCAAATATTTATGAAATCTCTGGGTACAATGATATCTATGTAACAGTTGAATATAATTCTCACTTATAAGTAATGCGAATTATTGAATTTGATAACGAGCTTCTTTGCGTTCTTCGTGCCCCATTGTTTAAAGAAAACGATCATGTATTGATGAGAATCAATACTTTCCCTATTCGTAGTAATGCTAAATGTGCTCGTATTGTGCAACAAGAACGTTTTGTTGCGAATTTTGCCACCAAGAAACTTTATTTTCCTGAGCAGTGTGATAGCATAAATAAACAAGCGTGTCTACCTGGTGTTAGATACGATCGAACCCAACAACCATGTCTCCATGGTTTGGCAACAGGAGATGTGGAACAACAGAAGGAATGTCTTTTCACCCTTTACAATCGCGTGCCGCTCCCAGAAAGAATGTTATTAGCAGATTTATCAACATTACCAAAACATTTATATATATGGCTACAAATTGATACCAAAACCGACAGACTGAAATTCATAATTGCTTGGCATTAATATACAGGAAAAGTCAATCACTACAGAGAGCTAAGAACTAAAAACAAGGGGAATACAAAGCAGCTTTTTAACATAGTTTACAAGCAAGACTCAATGATTTGGATATTCAAGCTATGGTCAACAAGTTCAGTTAATTCTTCATAGATATAATAAAAACAATTGACATCCCCACATCATATGAACACACATCGATATCCAAGGATCTGGCTATGACTGCATGTTCATTTAATCAATTTGTGCTTATAACAGAGCGCGAGTGCACAAAGACTATATTATCATGTCCTTATAAACAGTGTGACCTGGACCCAATCTGAACATCATTAGTGAAGAGAAATACTCAGCAACTTGCCCCTGTTCTCACATGTACAACCGATCATTGTCAACAGGAGTTTTTCCAGACTCACTAAAAAATGCGCTGGTTATCCCACTCCTCAAAAAATCTTCATTGGGCAAAAACACACTTGAGACCTATAGAGAACTTTCTCTAAATTAGCTTTCGGATGAAAGCTACTAAAAAAGGTGGCGGCTGCACAAATCGGCAAATATCCGAAAGAGAACAGTTTCATGGAACCCTACCAGTCAGCATGTCGACATGAATACAGCACTGAAACAGCTCTGGTGAAAGTCACAAACGACGTTATCCTTGCACAGGGCCAACATGAGGTTGTAGTGTTGGTGCTCTTAGACCTATCCGCTGCCTTTGACATATGGGAACATAGGTGTCTCATACAAGTACAAGCATTGGTGTGAGGAATACAGTACTAAATTGGTTCATCATACATCTTGAAGTTCGTGCGCAACGTATATATACAAAAGGCAAGTCTTTCACTAAAGCTGTCGGATGTGGTGTGCCTCATGAATCAATCTTAGAACCACTACTTTTGACTCTCCACATATTGTCGCATGGTCGCCTAGTACAAACTTCTGATATCAATTTTTACCTTTATGCTGATGACAACCAGTTATAATTAATCTGTGATCGCAAAAACCTTGATGGCAAAATAGAGAAAATGCAATTATACATAGAAAATATTCAAATATGGATGCGACAGAAAAAAAAAGAATATTTGGTCATTTTGTCAAAACAGATGTCCAACATGTTCACTGAAACCACAGGTCACAACCATATGCAAAAGCTTATACATGCAGATGCACAATATCTGTAAAATAAAGCTTTTTCGGGAGTAAGTAATATATGAATTTATAACATCAAAAGTTGATTTATGCAATGCTCATACAGCTTATTAAGATATCTTCAATTCAAGATTAAAACATTTCGTTTCGCCGTACATTTGGAGGCTAATGCATGCACTTAGCACCTAACACTTAGCGTTTCAGAGCAATATATACTGGATTAGTGCGAACTCATTTTCGTAATCATATTACCCTGGTAGTACCGTGCGATCTGTTTGCAATTATGTGTTATTCCCTTAATGTTGGCATGATTCGATAAGGAATGGAATTACTTGGTCATGTCTCTACCGATATTTGTCAGAACCAAACATACAATAAAGTAACTAACAAAGCACTTCCCTGGCGCTTCGACATAGGATAATCCAATACTACATCCTGAGAAATGGGTACGCAATTTGTCAGGCATCACTTCCGCGTTTACATATTAGCTCGGGCTTGTTCAAACATGTATGGGGTGTCTCATAGTTTTGCCAGTGAGACTAATTGCGTTGCAAATAGCTTGTGATGGACTTCAATTTGTTCGATCACTATTGGCTGTAAGTCTTTGGGGTGACAGATGGATCAATAAACAGTAGTCTATAGTTCCGCAAACGACGTTGGTAGAATATCTCACAGCAGGGAAATACCATCCTTCTCTCTTCCAATTTGTAAGATGCTAATCTATTAGACTAGAAGTACGTCCAGGTAACCCCAACTCCGTTCAAGAGCGGCATATACAGACTGATTCCATCGTGGACACCAGAATTTCTACAGTGTCATTCAATGTTTCCAACCACTGTCCACCGAAACACTGGTTGCAGACAGCAAAATAGAATGCGTTGATAAAGATACTTTTACTTGTTTGTTTTTACCGACTTTGTTTTTCTAAATGGTCGGCCTATAAATGCGCAGAACCCAGACGTTTTGTTTTGAACTTGATCGCAAGTTAAGATCAAGGTTATCTACAAAGTAAAAAAACTAGTATCTCGAATAACTCCATTAATAATAGTTGGATCGTTATATAATTTACACAATTTTGTCTAATTGCGAGCGCCCCAGGTCGAAAAATCGTGGTATCGGCCCAAATGTCAACAAAAGTTTCATGAATATTTGAGAGCTTATAAAAGCGTCAATACATGTCTTATGGTAATAAAAATTGGGTCACATGTTCTCCGCGACATCTGAAGTCGCGTCCTAAGATTTCATAAATGTCGATGACGTCACTTTCGGTTATGGAAGCATCAAAATTTAAAAAAAATTACACAAATTGAATGCCTAATATATGCGTGCCCAATGGTTTCATTAAAGAGTAGTGAACACATTCTGAAAGTGTATTGTAATTGTAAACTTTTTCTAAATAAATGTAACTGTAAATAATGCATTGTTAAAAAAATCTAGCAGGACGAAAATTTCTGGTTGCTAAAATATCTAAACATATCAATTTCGCAATTAACTAATTGTCCTCCGATTGTAAAAACAATAACATTTTCTGAAAGCTGAGTCAATTAGCAAACTTTTTGTAATGAACATGTTTCATCCCCAAGCAATTTTTCGGTTGCTTATACAATCGTGAAAATCGGTCAAATGGGCATTAAAAGCTTTCAGTTATTGCCATGGACAGCGTCAACCGTTTGAAAAAAAAATTATGACTGTCGAAGAACTCACTTCCGGATACGAACGAATTATATTTAAAATTGGACGGAAATCTGAACTTAACGCGTCGTTTCTCCGTCGTATGGTTTAATTCTAAATATATCAGTAGAATACATTGTATTGTAAATTATCTATAGTTTTCTCACGTAGAAAGCTTGAAGTACTGCGGGTGTCACTTCTGCTGGGTTTTCACTGATTTTTTATCAGCAGCCTAAACATCATGCTGCACAAAGGTCGCCTCTGCTCTGGGCTCGTCTCACTGGCAAAGCCATCCTTATAGTTTTCTCATAAACAAAGCTCAGTGACAATTAGCAGTACGAAAACTGAAAACGTCGTGGCGGGATTTGAACACCGGCAAAACCAAATGTGGCTGTAAACATATCATCTAGTCTATCTACTCAGGGAAGTAAAACACGCTTCAAATTCAATAATAACAATAATATGTTTTGGCATTCAGCAGATACATGTATATGACCATTATAATCCAAAAACATGAAATTCGTTTAATGAAACTGTCATCGTTAATAACATTATTGGTCCGCTTTTCATTTACAACAGAAACACTTCGAATGGGACCGAATAGATTACAGAAATGAGAAATACATAAACATGGAACTGCTTGTTATCAGATCATTATTAGTTTATTAAACTCTCGCCCCAGTGAATCCGGCTATCAGTGCGAATATATATTACTTCTTTTGTTCATATAACAATGTTGATTTGCACACCATTGGTGGTTGATTTGATGGAATTGTAAACGCTCACCTTACTTTTGTATTCACATGCTGGCAAAGACTACAATAATGCACTCATTAGCATGTACCATTGATCATTACATGGTAATCGCTGAACATCTCGCTAATCGGTATTCAGGGGTATTATGCATGCACCTAGGACGTTGGGGATGGCTTGCGGCGAGTTGCAATTTGTTTTACATCATATCTGCTTCTTAATATTTGTTTCTTGTCGAAACAATACCTGACGAATGTAACAGCAATAGCAGCGGAACTATTTTTCTGGAGAATGGCCGGTGGAGGGCTGCTTTGTGTTTAATGACATTTTAGACGATATTGAGACGCTCAGAGAGACATGCTGTGATTGAACTCCTGCGTTCAGTTGTTAGGTGTTAACAAGTTAGACTTTAAGTACCTTTGTGAAACACCTGCTTAACGTACAAGTGGCACCTGCAGATTCATCCTGGCTTCATAATTTTGTTACCATAAAGCACATGTTTCCTGCTGACAGGTGATATAGCACTAAATGTTTCAGGAATACATTACCATCTTATCCCCTAGGTAGGATTATGTGGCATTCACACTACTGCGAGTCGTTTTCAGCTAGTAAATAGGTTAAACCTATTACTGAACACAAGAATTTTAATTGCTCAGTGTTGTATAGCACAGATGTAGTTGTATAAAACAAGGGAACTATTATACTATTATATTAATTCTGGGAAAGCAGGTTTCTTGAAGTTAAAAAATGGGGCTGTTCTTGGTAAAGCTGAAAAATCTGCAGAGCATTCAAAGAACGCAACTGGGTAGTGTGACCTTCAAAATGATAATTCTGTCTAATGCACAACAGCATATCTATATTTCTCTCTATTGGTTTGATTAACTATTTCACTGAGATAATCGACTCAGACAATTGTATAAGATTGACCTGACTTAATACTATTTACAAATAGGAAGAAACATTGAGTTCGCTCCTTCTCTGATGTCTGTGTCACCCCTAAAATAGCTTAGTTATAGTTACAAATAGTGTCAAATATAGGCAGAACGCGTGACAGTGCTTAGCTAATCCTAACACTGGTTTATATCACATTGTACATTTGTTTTATTATTGCTCGTACGTAACCATCAATCACATCAATCGGAATATATAGATAAGTTTAAACAGCAGCATACTTGTTGCTTCGCCATATCAACAGCTCAGTATTGATAAATCAAAAATTAAATCACAGTTTGTGAACACAGAGCTGAGATATACTTCATGAGAATATCACATCTATATATAATTACAACCACCTTATATACAACGATAACATGGTGTTATTATTCTACGGTCGGCATCACAATTTAAAGTCGCCACATCTTTATTTAAACTTTTCAACACTCACACAGAATGTAAGAATCCAGAATAGCAAAACACATTCCCACAAACAAAACCAACTACAAACTGTCGTATAATCTTTTACATCGACATATCATCCATAAGTTAGTTCCCACTTACAAATACGTTGAAATACAATCAACTGTACTGAATAATTATGCCCACACACACACACAGATATATATATATATATATATATATATATATATATATATATATATATATATATATATATATATATATATATATATATATATATATATATATATATATATATATATATGTGTATGTGTGCGTGTGCGTGTATGTGTATGGGTATGTATTACAAAACGAGTCGCACAATTATATTGTCATGTCGTACATAATATCTTTGGTACAAAATAATAATCACTAAGAGGCTAACCCAACAAATTGATACGAACTTGGGCAGGCAATGCACAGCGCTTTACAATGATTATCGAGCCATTATTATTGGTGAATAATTAAACTAATGTTCAATCACATAAACAGCTTCCACGTCTAATCAACATACTAATAATGATTCAAGTCAATAGTTTATTTGTAATCAGCCTCCGCACCGTTACTGATAGTACCTTATCTATATTAAGAGGCCAATCAAGGTATTTGCAGACACTTTCTCGATTTCGAAAAACATGATCTGATAACAATAACAACACAAGTGTTGGCAGCTACAGTGTAGTTGGGTTAACGTCAACATTCAATTTATGTGTTTTCTTTCATAGTAATTGTATCATAATACAATCTTGGATGCACCACTTATCATTCTACGCAGCTATGAAGTCATTCCATTGATGGCATGTGTTCCAGATCCATTGAGCTATTAAAAAACCCCAACGTTTTGCCATAATAAGACAATGCCAACAAACAATTACTATTTGGAAGCCCATCATCGTCTTCAGGATTATCCAGAATTGAGCCGCGAATGCTTTATAATTACATTAAGTTGTAACTAGCATGTGGCCCTGTTTATACATTCAACTTCTAGTTAGTTCGCGCCAACTGATATCATCGAAGAGGCCACAACCAATTATTCTGATAGTTTAAGGCATAGACGACACATCATTTTCAACCTGTATCTTAGGCATGCAACAAGCATCGTTGGGCAAATATCACGTAACGATGTTTACCGATGTTTTCTTCATACACAACAACCCGTATTCAATATGGTTTAGTAATACCTACCTGATATTAGGAATCGAATCAACGATTTGGTGGAATTACTTTTTCCAGCGTTTATACTCTCTCGTTATACTTGGATATCATAGCAGACATATGAAAGTGTAGGAGATGAACAGATTTAACCCCTTAAAGACCTGGAGATGTACTCCCATGTGTCACCTGCGTTCGGCCAACAGTTTGTAAGAATTGAAAAGCTCTTTGTTAGGGTGTTCGCTGAGTTTCAACTTAGACAGAGCTATGAGAATCAATCCAACTGCTTTGTTAGGACCAAACAACTTCTTGTTAATCCACAGAGATACCTATAACAAAAAACATACAAATATTAAACAGCTGCAACCAGTTTTAACGTTCTGATTGATATTCTATCAGGCTGATATCCCAATGAATACTGGTATAATCACCTCTAGGTAAGCGTTGGTGCAATCCGTATGGTAGTTAAAGATCTCATTAAATGTTGGGTCGGTGATACATTTCTGTATATGCGTCTTTCGCTTTTTCACTCGGCTGAGATCCTGTCCTAATCTCAGATACAGTTTAATGTACCAATCTAAAACAAGGGAAATAAATTTGACTGAAATCTGTTTTGAAAGCATTAAAGATTAATAGTTTGATAAATTAAAAATACTGAACTTTGGTGTAAAAGTTTAATCTGACTGCAGATAACTCTTGTTCGGGTCATATTGTCGCATTATTCTTATTAATAATAAATGTTGATTACGGATGATTGATACGCTATGGGCGTTACCTCGAGGTGTATAGGGGGTCAGGATTCGTTCCCATATCCTCATGCAGTGCACGACTGATACAGTTAATGTGTGCGACATACTATCGTGCCTCAAACCCAGAAGTACTTCACCAGTAACGCAGTAGGAAATGTTTTCTAAAAGATACAAAGCACAATAAAAACTATATTAATGGTCCATGTTAAGCGGGTTTGGCATAAAGTATTTATTAACTTGGCAAACTAACCGTCGAAATCGCTCGATCCTTCCCATAGGGAACAGGGAAGGACCTGGCCGGGGCCCAAGGAACATGACATCACTTCCTCTTCACTGGATGAAAAGTGGAGAGCAGTTGTGGAAGAAATCACGTTTTCCCCTGTGCCATATCCTACTGCACTGTCGAAACTGCAATCAAAGTAACAGTATTGTCGCTGTTGAGGTCGTCCTGCCAAGCGTAACTGTCAACGCACTCTTGTGTTCTTGTTGAAAAACGCCAGTGTAAATTCCTTTACCTGAGTGACGTCATGGTGTCGCTGCTTACAAACGAGCTAGCGCTAGGGGTGCAAGCTGAGTTGCCGCTTTGAATGGAACCGCGAGACTCTAAAACATAGTCTGATTTATTCACACCAGGCAGGCTTCACACTCTTTCGTCGCTTTAGAAGGAAACGTGCATATATTTTGGATAATGTTAGTGTTGCAAGTCACTACAACGACAGCAACAACAACGACGACGAAGATGATGATGAGGATGATGATGACGACGACGGCGACCACGATAATGATGATGATGATGATGAGGATGATGATGATGATGGTGGTGGTGGTGGTGGTGGTGGTGGTGGGAAATACCTTTATTAGACAGCTCTGGTGGATCGATCAGGTTACTGTAGGCTAGTAAGGGGCCTATGTTAGTGGTTGCAGATGGCGAACAAGAAGAGGGAGAAGCTAAGTTAGATGGTGATGATTTTTTGGGTGGTGTTGATGGCGTCTCGCTGGTAACATCAGGGGATGGTGTAGCTGTCTTATCCGTCAATGTGGTTCGCTTTTCTAAGCATCGATTCGTTTCTGATAATGTTGATGCAGATGTTGTCGATGCTGAGAAAGTGTCATGCAAAATCACTTGGTTGCCGCAAGGTGACATCATCGATCTATCTGCAGCGTCCAAAGAAAATCTTAAATAACACATGATAAACCTACAAAATGTGTCCAATGATCGATATTGACGCCGGTGACTTCACCCGAGCGTATAATTCAACATACAGACACCTTATAAGAGTTAATGTGCACACATATGCCTGTACTTAATTAACAAACATAACCCTTGATAACATATACACTACACACCCCACAGATTTTAGAGGTGCAGAGAGAAACAGAATGTCAGGTACACGGAGAGTTTTGCAGATTCCTAGCAATGCACATTAATGCATTATAATGCTATGACGAGCAGATTTATCTTAGCATAAATGGAAACGCGTTAGTAAAAACAAGAGCTGAGGCATTATATGAAGGATGATGGTAGCAAGGAAAAATAAGAGATATGTAATCTCTATTTGAATAAGGTTGATAACGATGACTAAGACTTAGGAAAGGTGGATCATCTTACCGTAAAGAAACACCACTTCTACGCTTTGAAAGCTGTAGAAAAACAAAAGAATAGCATTGTGGTTCACGGGTTCTGGCTGTAGTTATGTAACCCATGCAAAGAACTGTTTTCTAATTTCGTCTGTATGCGAAACCGCTACGACACCTGGACACACCTATGCTTTGATCTGATTACAATTACCACACTGGTAGAAAATGCAATCAGCGCAATGGGCAATATAGAAAACCAGGATATGCTACGGGGCATAATTGTACTCGTTTGACAGTGGACAGAACAAAGCGCAGATGTGACCAGGCTATAAAAAGGTTGTGTAATTTAATATGAAGTAAGGGACGAGAAAGTGCAAGATATGCGCATGCTAATTGAAATTTGTGGGTATCCTCTATTATTGGTAACTTACTTTAATATTATAAAAGTTGAAAGGTGCAAAAAATGTTAAGCTTATATCGCACGGACGAATGGACCACAAATGAATGACCGGCTAATATAGGGAAATACAGTCGTCCCAATTAACCTAACGTGAACAATACAGAGTGAAACAAAACGAATAGAAATATCAGTAACAAAGAACGAACATGCATGCATGTAAATTGTTGATAAGATTCTTGATAACAGAAAATCTGATGAATAGTGTAGCTCAGAAACTGCAATGTACGGCAAAAGAGAAACTAGGCACATAGCTGTAAAGCAAGCAAAAATCAGCTGATACACTGACAGGGCCATCATGCAGCGCCGTATCAACCTCAATGCACATGTTTATCAAAAGAAAGGTGGTCGTCTACACTCTGAGTGTGAAAAAAATGGGTTCCCCCATACCCTGAAGCGATTATCGAGGCTTTGTTGTACAAATCTGCGGGTCAAAAGAGATGTCACAAAAGCCATACAACATTACAAAAAGCTAAATATATTAAGCTTGCCGACAAACGCGCCCAAAAAAACATGATGCAAATACGATTAACATTATCACCACGTTATAACGAACCATGTTGTCGTAAGGTTTCACAAATGCTAACCAGCCATATCAAAACGAAAGGCATCTTATCATAGCACCAGAACCAAGAACTTCAATCTGTGTGTGTTTGCTAATTACTACAACGGTTCTTCATTACCTCCCAACGTTCAATCAATGGTCTTGCGCAACAGAGCACCGAGTTGAGGAGGGTCTGAAGAATAGTGGAATGGCAGGGTTTTGGATATGCCACCCTTTCGTCTACCAGAGTCAGCAATACGACACAATATGACAGTTGACACAGATCATGTGGCCGGAACGGATGAATTAATGATAACCTTCACAAAAAGTGTCATATCTATGTTAAAAAAAATAGCACAAAATATAAACTTGCTCAGTGCCGCATTGACAGCTTGTAAGTAAATATACTAAGAATTATATCTGTACCACGCGTCGCCGTCAGCAACTCAAAAAATAGAAATTGAAAGCATGGCATCCAATTAGCACTCAATAGAAAATGGACGGCCAGAGTATGAATTAAGTCCTCATGTCCCAGAAGTGAAGGTCTGGAAAAAGATGGGTAGCATGGTTTGCTTGGTCATATATGCTGATCTGAACGGGGGTCGTTCTAATACTGAGTTCTTTTATTGTATAATAGTCGTGAATCCCTTGTAAGTCGAGATAAAACGAAATAAAAATACTAAAGCACATCAGCAAATGAACAAAACATGCTGGCAAAATATAAATCTAGCATCACATATACACACACGCGTGGTCATTTTCAGATAGGGTGGCACATTTGTTAGTGAAGAATTGAAAACAAGGTGTGGATGCGATTGTTCTTCATCAAAGAAATAAGTACTACTGAGTGTCTAAATCCACAGTTCCTTCTGATAAGATTTGAGGAATAGCTTGTGATTATTCTGTAACATCTATTAAACTCACTTGAATCATGAGACGAACTTGGGGTATTGCGCCGACCTAAACCCGGGCTGTACCGGGAGTGTTTAGGGTCCATCTTTAAGGTAAAGTGTTCAAAAAACGCCTTGACGTTAAGTATAATTCATGGATAATTTTATGCAGTAAGAAGTAGATATTTTCCAAGATAAAGAATAACCTGTGATTGAAGGGTGCCAGGCTGAGAGGAAGCACGAGGACCGGCGGGTGATATATCGCGAGATCTTGAACGAGACTTTGAAGCACCTGATGGGCGAGGCTCAGCAACATTGCTTTTAACTGGTAGAGTATTATATCCTTGGTCGTGACTTTTTTGCGTTCGTTCGCGAGTATTTGACCTCGTAGCACTTGTTTCTCGTGATCGCGCATGAGTGGGTCGATCGTCGTAAGGTCTCTGTGCGGTCGACCTGCTATCGCGTGACCTATGCGATGGTTTTGTTTGATCTCGTGATCTTTTATCAGGAAGCCTTTTGTCTCGAGGCCTGGGGATGGTGGTAGCTTTTTCGATTTGCGCTGTATGCTTGGTTTTAGTCAATGCAATGTTGCCTGCTTGTGCTGTTGTTTCTGGTCGACTTGATCTCTGATCTTTGGGTCTTTCTCTGGAGCTGTGTTTGACACGACTTCGCTGACTTGTGGAGCTTGAACTGCTCGTTTGAGGAGAAAGTGGTCGCGGCTTCGAGACACGCTGTACGTTTCCCGCCACGTGTTCATGTAGGCGGTACCAATGCGGCTTGTTGTCAAGGAAGGTGTTATCTGTCACATTTGATGATTTATTAGAGCAAATATATGCGTATACACTTTATTATGCATACATTAATAAGGGTCAATCGTTTACCTGATAAATCCAGCAGCACTTCCCCAAGAAAGTCGTTGGTCTTGAAACGGTCATAATCCCAAACTGCCACCTCCATTGTCTTTGAATGAAGTTCCTCTCGCGAGATTTTCATAAAGACGAGGGTTTGATGCCATTCTGGGTTAAGCGTGCGAGGTATGTACTTTGTTCGTCTCTTATTATCGGCTCTACAAATTTACAAAAAAGCGTAGTTCAGAAGATTCGCCCAGAATTGCAACTGAACGATAGCTGAACCGTACTTATCACTCTTATTTTGAATACAAATGGAAACGCAATATTTTAAATATTAAAAGATCGATGTAAGAATCGTATTTCATGGTACGCACGTTCTCCCTGGTAGAAGGCACACTTTGCAAAAGGGATCGGAGAAGCCGTTTGTGTCTTTAACTCGCAAACCGCGCGCTTGTATGACGTGTATGTTGAGGGTTCCGTCGAAATCGTCGTAGCTGAGTTGTAACTGGGGACATTTCGCCATAGTCATATTACAGCGGCGACTGTGTTGAGATAATGTCAGCTATGTTACAATAAAGCATACAATTTATCACCTGTACTTCGCCATATTCACCGGTGTCTACATAAGGAGGGGGCTATGTACACATAGAAATATACATTATCAAATTAAGGTTACTGACACAGTCGAATGTAAGTGATGCGCAAATACGCTATGGGTGCAATGCGATTACCTTTTCATCCGACGCATTGCTGGGTAGTAATTCTACAGATGGGGATGGTGGGTCGGTGGGTTCGGAGCTAGCTGGAGTAGACATACTGGGTGTCAGGAACATATCTTGCTGAGAAGAGCTGGGGGAAGTCCCAGGGGTTTCCCCTGGGGGCTCAATTGGGATTCCCTCCAGCTGCGCCGCCAATGCATTCGGGTCTATTCCGGATTCGCTTGCTTCTACGTATCTGTCTGAAAAATATTCGGTTTTCTTCAATGACACGCTCAGAGCTATGTCGATGAAGCTTTGACGAAGCCATACGAACCTGCGAATATTCATGCTGTTTAACATAACCAAACCGTTCAGTCACGAAATAAATTCACAATTCATAAAGATCATAGCTGGTGCTCATCCTAACATAATTTGATATTCATCACAACATCGAAGGTTTCTTGGACGTAGATATACATTTATAGAAAATAGATACAAAATGTATCATCCAGAGGGAGATATGGTCACGTGACATGGACTGTAGACGACATTGCACCTTGTGTTTTGGGCAGCTAGAACTGGTTTTAAGTGCGAAACAACATGAGGAAGTTGACTTCACCTACTTACTTGATAACCGCAATAATAACCTTCACTCTGTACTTCTGTAAATTTAAATATGGTTAAAAACCTAATATTTTATAACAAAAACTCGGTTGTGAAATAATCCACACTCCCGTTTTCATGCTTATTTATTGTTGTTTATATATGTCAATGTACATAGTGACGATAGTGGGTTACGACTGACATAAAGCGAGGGGGCTTTGATTTGGCAAGAAATAGCTTATTAAAAATACTTACCAAATTCGTCGTAGTCGCTTGTGTAACATTCTAGATTATCATAGGATGAATGGCAGCTGCCTGATTCCAGAGTTGACATGGTGTGTGAATGTTTCGTACTCAGATTAGCACCACTGCAAAAACGAACAACACCATTACATTATTGAATCTTAAACATTAAATCACCAGACATGGTTTACTATTCTTGGGTACACAAGAAATCATTATGTTGAATGCAAAAGAATTCAGAGCTATCTACGCGTTAACCTCGTTTTGAAACAAACCGGGAGGTTATTAGGATAACAGCTATGGATGCTTACGGCCGAATAACGATCTCAATCTCGCCTAGTGGAGCTGAAATAATTTGCTGAACCTCTTCATACGACTTCCCTGTGAGCCCAGTTCCATTCCATTCCAATACCTGGTCACCTGACAAAAAAAATCAACTAAAATCATACTTAATAGAATCAATATACAGATTCTTGAGCAGATTGGACTTAATGCTGCAGTAGTTTAGACCATCACTTTCGGATGCTTCGCATTATTGTGATGGTATGCAGTTTCTTGTCTGCAATGCAAACATTACCCTCTTGAAGCTCGCCGTGAAGTTGGTCGGCCACTCCACCAGGATAAATAGCAGCAACGTACGCCATAGAGTCCCCTTCGCCGTCTGAGGCCATCTTTCCTCCGACGATCTTCAGGCCCAGGCCGTTACCTGCTTTGGAAAGAGAATGCTGACCAGTTAGGCGAACATCAATGAACATACCTACCTTATTACATGTGGATTTTATGGGTATGAACGTTACGGTAACATTCCCTTAGTTTTATATATATATATAGATATATATATATATATATATATATATATATATAGAGATATATAGAGAGAGATATATATAGATAGAGAGAGAGAGATATAGATAGATATAGAGAGAGATCTCTAGAGAGAGATATAGAGAGAGAGAGAGAGAGAGAGAGAGAGAGAGAGAGAGAGAGAGAGAGAGAGAGAGAGAGAGAGAGAGAGAGAGAGAGAGAGAGAGAGAGAGAGAGAGAGAGAGAGAGAGAGAGAGAGAGAGAGAGAGAGAGAGAGAGAGGAGAGAGAGAGAGAGAGAGAGAGAGAGAGAGAGAGAGAGAGAGAGAGAGAGAGAGAGAGAGAGAGAGAGAGAGAGAGAGAGAGAGAGAGAGAGAGAGAGAGAGAGAGAGAGAGAGAGAGAGAGAGAGAGAGATCTCTCTCTCTAGAGAGAGATCTCTCTCTCTCTCTCTCTCTCTCTCTCTCCTCTCTAGAGAGAGAGAGAGAGAGAGAAGATCTCTCTCTCTCTCTCTATCTAGAGATCTCTCTCTCTCTCTCTAGAGATCTATATCTCTCTATCTCTCTCTCTCTCTCTCTATATGCATCTCTATATATATCCCTCTATCTCTCTCTCTCCCCCTCTAATAGTCTCTCTCTATATCTCTCTATATATACAGAGATACTATATATATATATATATATATATATATATATATATATATATATATGTATATATATATATATATATATATATATACATATGCATACAGCTACCTAATTACATGTGGGTATGAATGTTATAATAACATTAATTTAGCATATTTATATACATATAAATAAATATATATATACATATATATACATAATTATATACATATAAATATATGTACATAAATATACATACATATATATATAATATATATACATATATATACATTCAAATATGTGTGTGTACATTATTTTGCTTCGTCTGATTATATGGAATAGATGATTTCGCTGAATATGCCAACATCCAAGGAGCGTGCTATTGCTGTTACCTTTCACTGTGCGATCTTTTGGATCCCGAGTGACAAGAATACGCTTTGTTGCAAACTCGTATTTCCTGACGGCCATGGCAGCAGAACATGTCCCCGGTCCTTCCTGGATGGAGCACACAAATAGAAGTATCAATAATGGTTGGATTTTCAATTCAAATAATGGACAGCTAACGATTGACAAGGACATGATGTAACAGAGAGCTGGCTGGTGTTGTCAATTAACGTTCAATCCATCGAAATCTGTTTGCATTGTGACTCAACCAAAGACCCACAAACTGTTCTGTCTATTAGTATCGTTGAATGATATGCAATTGTAGTATGTTGAACAATGGAAATATTTAGGGCTTATGGTAAATGCAAATTCCAATTATGACGATGACATGCTGAGGCAAATGCGAGTTTCATATGGTCGGTCAAACAGTCTTAAACAAAACTTCTCCCAATGCTCATTGCATGCAAAACTTAAAATTTGTCAAACCTACTGCAGCACACTTTATTGTCCATATCTATGGGTTAATTATACACAAAAATCGCCTGATAAAGTTAGAGTTGCTTACAATAACATATTAACGAAATATTTTTGGTGTATCAAAAAGAGAAAGTACCAGTCATATGTTCGTCTCAAACAGTATCTCAGGATTTCAAGCATATATTAGAATATCGACCTACGCATTTATAAGGAGGATAGGACTCTCAAATAACTTGTTAATAAAATCTTTGAATGATTGTTACATGGTTCGGTCTGGTGCCATATGGACCCTTCGGTACCGTATTTTATATGCACTGCATTGAACGCATACTTACATGCATGTCTTATTTACTATGGGCCCTGTGCCTGAAATAAATTATTATCATTATATTATTATTATTATTATACCTTCTTCCTGTCGGTCTGGCGTCGAATCGTCACACCTCCTTCCATTGCGTGTTCGTCCACCGATTCAGCGATGCTTCTGTCACTTCCAGCTCTTAACATGACCGCCATGGGATCTAAGTATTGTTACACAAGTAACTTTGTTAGGAAAGTGTTATGGCTGATTGCTTGGCGACTAGAGCTTTGATGAATCACTTGGATATTCAGCTGATTACGAAAGTGTTTGGCCAACGCATTGTAATGTTGTCGAGTTGGTCAGTAGACTTATTATAAAGCCACATTATAAAACACACAAAAAACATGCCCCGCAAATTAAACGGCGTCTGCATGATATTTATTTGTCAGTACTATATATATTTATTTGTTGAGCGTTTTACGGATAACATAACCAGAAATGACCCTCTTAGACCTCAGAGAATATATGATCTTTACCTTGAACTTGGAGATACTTTTCCATGTCATCTGATAAGGGTCGGCTTCCAATATCTCGTAACAGACTGCGAGATCTCATGGTCACATCCCCGAGGATCGGCATGGCTGGAGTGTGATCACTACCGGGCGTACAAGAAGTACCATCAGTATCCGTGTGAGCGGATGAGGGCCCTGTCAGCGTGCCTGCTGTGGCCCCACCTACAGCCATTGATGGGACCGAATGTACATATGTAATTTTGGGAGCCATTTGAGACTGAACCTGCTCATAGCGGTAGTTGGCATTCTGATTAGACAATGGCATACTCAAGCTAGGGGACAAACTAGCATTCCCACCAGCTCCCGCGGAAGCTACGTGGTATCCAGAAGGCGGCAAAGGACCCTCTGAGGGATAGATTTGCAGAGCGTCCATACTTGAGGCGTAGGGATGAGACATGTATCCAACTTGAGCTAATTGGTATGGATCTTGAAAACCATACTGTCCCGAATGAACGGCTAAATCGATGGCATCTACATGTGAACTGGGCATTTGCATTCTGCGTTGATGTCCCCGATGCGCTAAATAGTCCCCAGAACTGTAAGTCGGGTCAGTGTATTGCGTTCCCACGTAGGGCTGTCCTGTACTTAGCTCCATTATATCTCTGTATGCTGCATATTCCCGTTGGCTGTAATCGTCAGGCTCTAAAAAGGCAATTTGATAATCTAGGGGCTTTATAATCCCTGCGGGATGCTGGGTATCGACAACTTGTGGCTGGTAGCTTGGATACGCATACGTCACCTCGTATGGCGAAACATTAGCATTGTCTGCCAGACGCTGTATTTCATAGCGGAGACGAGCAGTTTCTTCGATTTGTCGCTTTCGCTTTTCAATCTCAGCTTGTAAATGGTATTTTTTGGCTTCCTTTGTAAGTTGATCCTCTTCGTCTGAATAATACCCTAGAGTCCTTGACATCGTCATGGGTAGGTTAGATTCGGAGCGGCTATTACACAACCGAGCTGCAGTTTGCTCCATTTGCGAATATTTGTCGAGTAACTCGGATGACCGAGACAAGGCGGAATGAATCAATGGCATTCCCCCAGCGAACATGTAGTCACTTGAAGCGGGTGGGGTTTTGGACCCAAGCCGGCGCACATGACGGCCAAGTTGGGGCGAGAACTTGCTCAAGTCTGTTGCCAGTCTTCTGGCTTCACGTTCTATGGAATATTGCAAATCGCCTTCTATATCCCGAGCTTCCTCAATGGGACTGAACTTAGCTATCATTGGGTCCGAATTCTGCCTTCTATGTCGACCACGCCGAGGAGAAGGCTGGGGAGACGCTCTCGTTGATAGCTGCTGAGGTGCAAGTTTTTTCCTCGTTTCGAATCGTGAAGAATCTTGCACTGGAGGGGCAAATTTATCTGCAAGCAGTCGCTGTTCACGTTCTATACGCTCCCGTTCCTTTTCCTTTTCTTTTTCGTCTTTCTCTTTTTTCTTTTGTTCTGCTTCTTTCTTTCTTTTTGCATTTTCCTCAGCTATTTTAGATTTTCTTTCTTTGTCTCTTTCAGCCAACTGGGCCTCCATTCGTCTAATTTCTTCCATTTCATCTAATTTTAGTCTTCTTGTAGCAGTTACAATTTGCATTTCTTCCTTTATTCTTTGTTTAAGTGATTTAACATCGACGGGCACTTTCAATCCATGGATGGATACCATCTCAACAGGTTGTGATTCTTTTGGTTTAGTTAGCTTTGGTTTCGTTGGCTTTGGGGGTACAACGGGGGCTTTCTTTTCCGTTTGCTCTTTTTTGGTTTCAGCATTATCAGTATTTGTCACTGCATTCCGTGTGGCGGATGTGGCAGTCGAGGTGGAAACAACACCAGTTGTTGTTTTGGGTTTACTAACGACAGCCTGCAAGGCTGGTTGAAAAGATACACTGGCCACTGTGGTAGCTGAAAGAGTTTTTCTCTTAGTAACTGCCGGTTGGCGACCCCGTGTGACAGGTTTGGAGTTCTTGTCTGACAATGGAGCACTTCCTCGTCTTATTTCGACCTCCTTCTCCATAAGTCTCTTGCGAAGAAAATCCTTATCAGAGTTGAGCCTACTGTCAGCAGAGTGGGAGCGAGGTCTGCGGACAGGTTTCACGGCTTCAGTGCCTTTAGGTACTGGGGGTAGACGACGTCGTACTCTTCTAGAGCTCTCGCCTGGACTGCCTGGTGAGGACGATCCCTGAAAACCGAAAACATCAAAAGTATCAGAAATTATACAATTGGGGTTAGTATAATTTTGAAGGCATGACAGCTACAATTATTTCAATAAAAGCAGAAGATAATAACTGAAAACTGCAGAAGCGGTATTACGCTTTTTATGGCATGGGTAAAATGCTCAACATGATATTATTCCGGCTTGGCAGAATCGATTCACTCTTACGAACGTTATGCATGGAGACCGATGCACAGGGCAAATTACAAGATGGTATGGGGTGGGATGGGGATTGATAGCAGGACGCTCTCTATGTGGGAAGCATATAGGATAATGTTTAGGGGAAGGTGTGAATTTGAGCACAGCAATATCGGTTTGGAGCTTTGCAACACTTCTTCACATGTGAGCATACGACGAATCGTGCTAAACATGCGTTATGAACATACGAAGGGGTTTCCAGCAGTGGAAGCACTAGCATTGTTATATCATCATAGATATCACCATTTGTACTATGTGCTACAGGTTATGTACACTAACCAGCGACGCACAAAACAAATACCATCAAGGAGCACTTGATTAGATACTCTCAGTGGTAACAGAAAGTAACACAACGTGCCGACAAGGAGATGGAAGAAGAAGTGCATCGGCAGAGGCAGGCACATAGGTGAATGCGGTGTATGTGGTAGAACTGCATGGTAACATCACATGCCAGGGTTCGCAGCTGAAACATTACCTGTGGGGATGTAACTAGACATGCGTCTCTTTGGTTAGTGTCTACACAATCTTGTCTCACAGCACTGCTAGTGGTAGCACTCTCATGGTGTACAGGAGACACTGAAGGATCTGAATCGTCTGGTTGAGCCTGGGATACTCCCAGGTCAGCCTGAATGCTGGATGGTGACCTTGGCGTGGGAGGTGAAACACTGTCTGGAGGTGTTCCAGGCGAGGGATAAAGGTAGGCTCTCTCCTCCTTGGAGAACTTTGGACTGCACTGGGGCGAGACAGTATAGCTGTCTTCCAGTAACTTAAGCTTGGGAGATGTAGGTGAGGTTAGAACTTTATAGTGCGGTGAAAACACTAATTCATCTACATCAGTTTCTACATATTTAAACCGCAATGGACAGGGTTTTACCTTGGAATTATCCCTGGATTTGGGCGAACCACTTCGACCTTCTCGTGATGAAGCACGGCTTTGGGATGAACTAACACTGTCTGGACTAGAGGTAGCGCTGCGATCCGTCTGCTTGGTGCTAGAGGTATCATTGTGCTGAGCAATTTGCTTCTCAAATTGTCTTTTTCTTTCCTGAACAGACATAAATTCATTTCTATCTCTTGCAAGGGATTCTGATTCTGAAAGAGACCTAACATGTGGAGCTCTCTTAATAGTTGAAGTAGCACCATCATTTTGTTCCCATGGTTTGGGTGGTATATCGGCGTCTAAATCGATTTCTTGCTCATCATCTGATAGAATATGCTCCTCCTTTTCAACTCGATGATAGGTGCGCTTGAGCTCAGTATCGGAGAGATGAATCTCAGAGTCTAAACTCTCCTTGCTGTCAGCACTTTCCAGCTGGGCTTTATTCTGCAATGCCAAGCATGCTTCGTTACCACGTTGGGAGCTGTGAATCATTTCTTGTATATTTTCCATTCTCTCAGATCGCTGAAGCTCACGTCTAGGCATTTCTTCCACAGGTTCACTGAGTGAACTAACATCCTCTACAACTTTGAATCTTCTCAATGTGTGTTCCTCTTCGTCTTCCTTTAATTGCTGCACCAAGGGTGTCGGTTTTACTTTAGGCAACAACGCCTGTTGTGTTCTATCAACGGTCGATGACATTGTCCCTGGTTGGCCTAAGTCAGAAGTACCCATAAGCTTTTGCTGCTCAGCTATCATTTTCTCTTGTTCCAGTCGTTCCACTGAAGGTGATACGTCAATTATTGGCGAGAGATCTGTAACGGGTGACCAGTCAGTTGAAGGAGGTTTTACCTTCTGCCTCTTGCTGCCCTGATAGTCGATGCTCTTTGGCGTGGGGTCGCAAACATTCCACTTCATCGACCTCCTCGTAATAGTTAGGCGAAAGAGGGGAAGAAGAATCCTGATCAGGTGATCTATCATTGTAATCGCCGCTGTCACCATGATCTGGCACTTGTAGATTAGTGGGACTCACACTCATGCTTGTTAAATGGTCAGTATCATTAGCAACTGTAGCTGCATAGCTGGCAAGATCTAGCACATGCGTAGCAGACAGAGGGTGGTTACCATCACCGGCATGGTGGTTATTTGTTCTTGCAGGTTTGGGTGGAGCCCTATCATGACTACATTGAGCATCCACTGTGGTGCTTGCTACTGCACCACCATGGTCAAAAGAAAATACGTTACCACTTTGCCCACACTCAAATTCTTCGCCATATGTTCCTTCTCGCGCCATACCAGTGGGTGAAATGTCCACATAATTACTTGGGAAGCGTTCAGTGGGAGATTTGTTTGGCGAAATAGATCTAATAGGGGGAGATCGCGGAGGGCTGTCTCGATAACGCATCCAATTAGGACTACGAGGAGGACTTTTTGGACTTTTGGAGCTTCTACCACCTGGACTTACAGTCCGGTCACTTTCCCGATGTTCAGCACTTGTCTTGCGGTCCAATGGATATGGCTTCTTTTTGACAGGAACTTCAGCCCCCTCACCGCCAGTTCTTGGAAGACTCTTTGCATCAGTTCGGGCAGAGGAATGACTGCCCCCTTGAAATTGATCATGCTGTTGGAGACCTCTTCTACTATCTTCAGATTGGGGTAGCGCTCTGGTTACATCAATTTGCTGTTGCGGTACCCGGTGGATGTCTGTTGTAAATTTGTCATGATGGTCAGGCATTACAGCATCATGACTTTTTCCATTTTTCTCAAGCAAAGGGCGCTTTGGCTTTTGGGGAGGTATTGGCTTTTTGCTTCTTATGGGGCCAGTGATAGATTCATCATCACTTGAATTGGACGTGGAACTATGTTGTCTGCTTAGCACCAGATGTTGGGGGCGTGGTGACTTCCTGCGAGAAAAATCATCATCCAGTAAAGCGCCATTCTCATCAGAGTCTAAGTCGTTACCAGAAGGTGGGTGGTCGCCTTCGGTCTGTCGTGGCATCTGCTGCTGGTTCTGTGCATACTGTCCCATTTCACGCCACTCTCTATCACTATCCATGT
Source organism: Urechis unicinctus (assembly GCA_034190875.2). Lineage (NCBI taxonomy): Eukaryota > Metazoa > Annelida > Polychaeta > Xenopneusta > Urechidae > Urechis > Urechis unicinctus. The sequence goes on along the minus strand of CM067343.1, from coordinate 8,813,369 downwards.
CCGATCCTGAACTTTCACCAACCACTGAAAAAAATGCAGGCGGTATGATCAAGCAATGCTAAAAACAGACGCTGGAACAACAGTAATCTGTGTATTTCACAGCAACTAACCTCGAGTCCTACTCTGAGTCGGAGTTGATCTCGTTGATCCATTATCAGCATAGATTACCCGATGCGGCCCGCGTTGATAAAACTGTGTAACATCTGTTGGAGCTTTGTTTATTGTTTTAGAGGTAGTTTTGTCTCGAGTCACATCCCCCATTGCTGCAGCTTGTTTGGTGTGATCGTCAAACTAAAGCAAAATACCCTAACTTATAGGATTAAACATAGAGGTAATCAATCCTGCACAATAGTGATTCAACATTATACTTTCGATTGTACCTTTCCGGAAGTTTGAAGAACGGAGCTCTCTTGATCACCGGGTGGGTGGGCTTGTCGTTTCTGCTCTGTCTGTGCTGCAGAAGGTTGAGGATAGGAATGAGGTTGAGTGCTTTGCGAGGGCTGGTCATTTTGCTGTCTTGGAGGTGGTTGCTGTCTCTGATGTAGTACATTTGCGGCAGTTTGTTGTGTCTTAGGTTCAATATATTGCTGTTTTTCATTTGGTAATTGATGTCTTTGAAGCTTAACATCTCTGGCATTGTCCACATCGGACTGTTTGTATCGTGGTTGTTGCCTTTCCGGTCTGGATCTTTCAACAACATCCTGCTCCTTCTGTTGTTGTGCTTGTTCTCTTCTATCGACATCACCCTGCTGTTGTCTATCTGATCGTCTGGTTTCAGAGTCGGGATGCTTCATTTGGGATCCTTGTTTAAATTGCTCTGAACTAGGGGGCTGTTGTCCTTGTGGTTTATCTTGTGTTGAATGCAAAACAGGGGCCTGCTGTGGCCTCTGTTGCAGCTTGTTCTGTCTTGATTCAGGTAATACAGATGGGTGTAGCCTTTGTTGCACTGGGTCTTGTCTAGAATCAACTGACTCTGGCTTTTGCCTTTCCTTTTTAATGGGCCTATGATGTTCGATATCTTGTTGAGGTTGATGGTGATCGGTTTTCGGCCTGTCATATTTGAGTTCAGGGGATTCTTGGTGTGCTCTTTCATGTTGTCGTTCTTGTCTAGAATCATCTACAGCTGATGGCCGCTGACTGCGTTGTTGTTTTTCCATTTTATCATCATCAATATCGTCTTGTTGTTGCCACGAATGCTGTCGACCCGCTTTAGTCTCTACAGCGCCAGATGGTGGCTGCTTTTTCTGCTGCTTATCTGTCTGATTTGCATAACCTGGTTGTGGTTGCCTTTGCTGTTGTCTTTCGGGCTTTGTCTCCAAAGCACTTGCTTGCTGTTGTCGTATCTGCTGTCTTTCTGCTTGAGTTTCTACACTACTCGTCTGCTGTTGTCTTTGTTGATGTCTGTCGTGTTTGCTACCAGCCAAACCAGGTGGATGCTGTCTTGTTTGTTGTCGTTCGTGTTTTGTTGTAGCGGTAAGAGGCTGCTTTTGTTGTTGCTTCTCAGATGTGGTCGCATCTGACACTTGCTGTTCTCTTGGTGATTGTATCATCTGATCATTGGTTTCGTGTCGTTTGCGCTGCTTTACCCTGCGTATCTGGTCATCTTCTAATGGAGGATGTGATACGTTCTCTGCCAAGTCCTGCCTATTGGTGTCTTTTTCATTCTGGCTTTGATGTTTTTTTTGACTTTGTTGCATCATTTGTCGCTGTTGCTCGAGAAGTTGTTGCTGATGGCGAATACGCTGTTCTTCCTGTCGCTGCATTTCCTGCATCGAGGGGCTGGAAAGTGGAGGCTGCTGCAGCAACAACTGTCTCTGTTGTTCAAGTAATTGTTGTTGATGATGCAGCTTTTGTAATTCCTGTTCTTGTTGCATTGGCAGTTTCTCGCCAAATGATTGCTGTTTTTGTGGCTGCAAGAGAGTTAAATCCGATTGTCCAGCCCCAGGAGGTTTCTGTTCTTGCGCCTCCGGATCGCTTGGTGCACCTCGACCACGTGGTTCAATTTGCTGACGTGAATCGTTGGTTGACTCGTTAACGTCAAAACGCCCCTGTTTTTTTCGAACTTGGGAGGGAACCTTGGTTTGTCGACTTTCAGTGTCATCTACCTGAATATTCCCTGTTTCCTCAGGGTGAGCAGAACGTTCAGGGGTTGATATCTCCATGGCCTTGGCAACCAATGCATCAACATCCACCACAAATCCACTGCCTTCACCATGGGAATGCTGGGATCGCATACGAGACGGGGTGGCTCGTTTGGGACCAGATGAATGATCAGAAGACAGTTGTCCTCTAAGTGAGCGATCTTGCTGAACCTTTGGTGCAGTGGGCTTGTCGCGCTGCGTGGGTGGAGCTGGTGCTTCTTGGGCGATTGGTTTTGGCGGCACAGGTTTGGCTCGAGGAGTTGAATGGACTTCACGGGGTGCTTGTTGAGTTTTTGATGTTTGAGGCTCATGAGGCGCTGCAGCTACTGCTCCTTGTAGTTGCTGTTGTTGATGATGTTGCTGATGACGTTGTTGTTGCTGCTTCATCTCGGATCTCTGTTGATCATTTGGTGGGATATTGATGTCAGATCGTACTGGCGACCTGCCTTCGTGCGGTGAGTGTTCCGAGTGTTTGGTGCTGGCAGGTTGAGCTTTGTCGCGTTCAGGTACGTCTATGTTAGGAAAATCTTGACCCGTATGGCGGCCGTAATACCACATGCCTGTCGTAGTCATCAGCTTACGTCGTTTGAGACATACCATACAAAGCCATTCATGCACCTTCACACAAAGGACAGCAATGATGAATGAGTAAAACTCAACGGAAGGCCGGGCGGCTGTGATTCTATTCTAAGAATACGATTTATTGCACTCTATAATTGGAAAGACATCTTGTTTCTCAGACAATTTATATTGCAAATAACTATTTACTCTTTTAGATATAGTTCACGTTAATTTACATTCCGATACAATGTAATCCAGTCAGCAATGCGGAACACAAACCTTAAGAGCCTTGTTGTTTATTGTTCAACGGGACAAGTCATTGACGTGTATACTGACTTACCACGATGAGCAGCCTGTCCAATTCGAGCTTCTGCATTAGATAATGATGGATATGCCACACTAGTGACTTCTAAATGACTGTATTAAGCAGGATATTGCTGATGGAGAAATCGGTAATAGAAACTCGTGTTATTGCTCACAATGTCCAGCTATGTTGCTCATGCCCACTGCGACGCTGTCTGGGTGGGTGCCAGCTTGTCTGCTTACTAGCTACGCCTGGACAGACTGCTAGAGTATTCGGCATGAACTAAGCACAGCAAGCTATATTAGACTATGAATATATGACTTGTTATAAATAAGATTACTCCCCTTGCGTATTTACTACTGAGAGCGCCAAAAATTCAAAACAGTCATTGTGAGCCGGCTCATGCCATACAGGGCCGAACCAGATCGCAAATAGCGCTATGCGTCCGCGACCCACATTTACTGGTTTGTAATATGCCATTGCTAGTCGCAGGCAACGCTAAACGAGTAAGCAGGAAATATAGCGACAATAGCGCTTGAGTTTGCATCACCAATACTTTAATATCACGGGCCCAAAATGTTGGATACATTGACATTGCTTATTTGGGGTCAGATCTAGCGAATGAGACAGGAGATAGTTCAATAGACATCGCCAAACGCTACACGCTGCAGAGGTTGAAGTGGAACCAAGGAGCTTAAGCTATGCTAAGAGAGCTCACTCGCACCTCTGCCCGAGGAAATATATGAACACGCCATATTTGAACAGCGCGGTGCTTTGTCATAGGTGCTTTTATTGATTTCATGGTAGCCGTGTGGTGAGTGAGTTTTCTTAGCGTAGATGTAAGCAGAAGGATCCGTTTGGTGACTGCAAAAGTTTCTTTCAATGGGAGTCGCTTCCATTAGCATGCGCACGAATACGCAATTGAAACCGTTTTGATGCATACGGCACATGCAACAGATGACGACCCTATTTCAACTTGCTTTCACTTCTTACGGCGTTCTTTATAACTGCAATGAACCGTATTATTATAATGATGGCTGGCACTGAGCACATATACGACGCGCGCATTTGTTTCACGTCAAGCCTCTCTAACTCTCTGCCAGCAAAGTTGTCATAAGCGCACTTAAAATGCTGGAAGCTTGGATAGGGAGGCATCCTCAAACTGCGTTAATGAATATGTAACTTAAACTTCGACAAAGTTCCGAGCAGATGCAACATTGGGAAAGTCATCTGATCATAATGTATGGTACTATCCTGCATTCTTATGAGGATATGATTTATATCCAGCCTGAGATTATAAAATGTCTCTTGGATCAGGTAGGGTTAAAGCGCTGATCATTACCTCATATCCTATTTAAGTTGCTTGAACTGATCCCATTTAGCATTATTGCTTTAATTTTCTTACAAATCGGTTGTGTGAATGTGTGTGAGGTTGGTAACCAATGGCTAAACACTGATGAGATGGATTTCAAAGCACGCACGGTTGGTAATGCCATTCATTCAAGTCCCATGCCAGATCATGGTCGGCGACACTCTTTTCCCCTATTCCTTGCGGTAGTATGAGTGGCAGTTTTGCAACCACGTTATTGAAATGCAGTCTGCGTAGGCATAACTAACCTCATTTTGCCATGTTGTATAACAATATTGCCTTTGCGTGAGAAGTGTTTTACTCTTTAAAGTAATAGATTGGGCTCTAAAACACTACGAATGGGAGTTCTTTGACTAAGTTTTGTGCATGGGTGGTCGGTTTTCCCGTTTTAGTCACTGCAACAACACCATTTTTTTATGCGCATCTCCCATTCATTCGCAATAAATGTATCAAAATCAGTATCTCACGCTATCTCAAGTGAAGAATATTGCTCCTTATACTCACTGAGTAAAATCAAAAGTATATGATATATTTTATGTATGAGCGTGTTTTTCCATAAAACTAACCTTTTCTTAACGTCAGACAACCGTTTTGTATTTTGTTTACCCATCGAGGTTCCTTTAAGCTTCGCTTCGATGCAATAACCGCCAAGGCTGAGCTTTTGCATGCTTGGTTGCAAGCGACGTTTTGGGGGTTTTTTTTCATGGAAATGTAGATGCAGGTTATAATCGATGAGGCGTGTGGAAGGGTTGTCTTTTCTGGGTTTAGTAACCACCACATACTGCAATGCGTGGAGCTTGGGCGAAGAGGTGATATTTGGATGCCTCTTATCCTTTGGAACTAAGTAGTCTCTCAAAGGCTCACCACGATCCGATTGCCGTCAGAACAAATTCTCCTTTGTGCCCTACAATTTTACTGAATATATGCACCTGAGCTATTACTTAACTAGCTATGCTTTTGATAACTTACTTGGGAAGATGGGGCTGTTTCGTACTGCCCACATTGGCTGCAAACATACTCCCCGCAATCTGCGCAAGCTTCGTGGTTGTCTTCTGTGAGTTCCGTTTGCGAGCACACCGAACACAGATCACGTGACGTGAGGGAACTGAGGAAGCTGTGTTCAGATCCAGCAAGTGACGCCTTCCGTCTCGTGTCGACTGTTGCCGTATAGGTGGAAAACTCCTCCTCCAAATCCCTACACAAACACATCCGCCATTGTTCAAATATTTGTGTACAATGCTTTGCAATATAAATCCATAATGCACAATAGACGATGCAGGATATTAGAGGGCATTTGCTAGATTGCTAAAAACTACATCAACGTACGAAAGCATGAGTAATGAGTATTCATAAATATAATAGCAATGAGTAATCATAACTACAATATTAATAATTATTCAAACATATAATAGAAATGAGTATTCATTCGATTTTTTAAGGCTACTGGCACATTATATTATACAATGGGGCTAACAAAGAAAACGCTTATGATTAATGAAAATGAGTCACAGTAATACAGGCCTTATGATGAATGACAATGCAATAATATATTGATATAACTGAAACATCTAGTTATTTTTATGAAACAAGACATTTTCACAAAAATATGAAAGAGGCCTGTTTTACTTTCCTTCACATGCATGTATATTAAACCAGTAGCATAAGCAATATTTCACAGTATCCACTGTTGAAAAAAATCAATCACAACCTTAACGTCACGGAGCGAGCCTGTCGAGTTCACCTTGTGTCAGTGAGGCATTGAAAGTGCCTCAAGAGGTAATGCATATTAATGGCGAGGTCTAACGTACTTTTACCATGAAGATGGATTATCTACCGAGCTGCGCTTACATCGATTATCCATTAACAAAGTGCACGGGTAATATTACTCTCGATTCGCAAAGTTTGCAGTGGAATTGATAGGGTCATATCACTCAGCCTGCGATTACTACACAATACATCGACCCAAGTCGTGCAGCTCACATCGAACCCGACACCACTGACTGAATATCAAATACCTACATTGAGTTTCACGCTACTCGTATATTATGTAACGAGAGGCACATAGGTACGAATCAAAAACTTTCTATATATGTTCCTTTACTTGAGTTGTTACTGTGATCCACACAGACTGTGAGGTGTTACCAGCCGGAGTCAGCTTAGTACCTCATGTGGCTGCTTTTATTTGATCCAAGTGTTACACGAACGGTATGCTCACATTTAACTTGTGCTTTCAGCCCTTGTGTAGGACCATGTGAGGGGTATGCGACCGTTTTCAGATGTAATGAGAGCAATACTGTTCTCGAACAGCAACAACATCGTGTGTAATGGCAAATACGGATAAGGAGAAGGTGGGAAGTAGATACTTCAAAACAATGTACCCAATGGCACCACATGGACTTTTTACCGCACTCATGAAAAAAGTCTTGTATCTTATAATGTCTCAGTTTGGATTAATACACATGTTGCAGCTTATGATAAAAATTGTTTTATGATATGCAAAGAACATCGTAACTGACATGCACCAATGTTGTAATCAATATAAATGTTGGTTTCAGTGACACGAGCGTTGTTGTATTCCATGTTTGTCGGGCCCGATGGTCGTTTCTCATTTTTCTATTGCTATAATTAATGACATATGTCTTGCCCGTCTGTATGACGTGTTTTTAAGATCATATTATGTTCTAAATGTATTAACTACAGTCATTTCTTATCGGCAAGACAAGGACAATACCGCATGGGTAGCGCTGGTAATGATCGCTAGCCGTGGTGGAATATCGATTTACTCTCGTCTGGATTCCCCAACCCTTTCTCCGTGTCATGCCCATCACCTGACACATTCATTACCAAAGGGCCTGTCATCTCACACTCATCGCGATTGTTTGCCACCATATTGCAAAGAAACATAGCGCTGATACTTCACAACAGTGTGCAAAACTGAGCCAGCGCAATGCAGGGTCATCCTTCGGTCGGCTATTGCATATGACCCATCAGTTAAGGTTCACAGATTCAACACACAAAGGGCAATATCCGACTGCATATTTGCTAATACAAATAATAAGCATAGACCATTTTTATTACCGCAGTCAGAGAATATTGGTTCAGATCTAGAAAAGGTCTTTGACGAATTGAAAATTGGTTAATAGCTCAAGATACGTCAAATCTCAATACTATACGGTCGAACTCTGTTGTCTAATTATTGTTCAATTGATATGTTAATATAACAACGACTACAATATAGAATCGTCGTATAAGGGCAGTGGGTTCATTATTGGTACATCAAGTTCGCAAACAAAGCAGCGAGCGTTATTGTACCTCCATTCGTACCTTGATGAAGACACCTTGATAAACTGTATAGTTCGTCGTCGACAATATTCGATTCTGTTACTATGATTCAGGAACCCAAACCGTTAGTGTTATATGGCATATAGTATTAATAAAAAAATCAAATAAAGGTTAACCGCGTTCATTCGCAGCATATGAGGCCATTCCATTTTATTGTTTTCAGGCTACAAAAACGTATAGGAACCGAATGCAACGACTGCTGCAAAACGCTGGTATATATGTCACATTAATAGGCACTCAATCAAATTTCGATTGCTATAACAACACCTAAAACGGTTGCGCTTACTAACTATGGTACAGCAAATTATTATTAGCTGCGAACGAGGTTGTCATCGACCAGAAATGTTTCTATGTTGAAGCTATGACAACGATGACTTTATACTCAGCAATATTGTTTTAGTGTATTGATGGTCACAATATAAAGGAAGACACTCTGACATGTGGTGTGAATTGCACAATGGATTTATTAGAGTTCTCATTACTCCCGGAAACCCCAAAATGATGACGCTGCTATGAACAAAAGTCAATTTACCTGGGGCATAAAAATATTAAGAGGAATCTCCTATCTTGGCACTTTGAAAAACACATAAACTTGCGAGAATACTGCTTTGTCAAATATAGAACCACATGATAAGTGGTAGGAATTGAATAGTAAGTGTATAGGTATTGATATTATGCATGCCAGGCATGCACGCCCAAAAAACTCAAAAAATTGCAACAGAGCTTCTTTTTCCAAGAGGCCACCAAACGCATAATATTGCCATGCACAAAACTTTACCCGTCCATTTACAGTCCATGAACCTTGAATATGGTGACGTATAAGACGAGGTATCTCGTATCATATCACACTGAATAATAAATAATCTTAAGGGAATCTACTTCGTTGCACTTGCCAGCAAAACCACTACTGCTTAATGGACTGATGTCTGGTTTTCGCGGGTCTTAGCGGTTTCCTAAATGGAAATTTGTATGTTCGGACATAAATAAATGAATCACACAAATCATGTTGCCAAATGGTCTTTCCCGTGTTCATATTTCTATAACATTATAAATCATCACCTCCCTAAAAAACATAAGCTCACTAATTCATAACATACTCAAATCGTATGGTCTTTGCATGGAAATTAGAGTGCTGTTATAGATTCGGGTACTCCAATCATTTACAATGAATAAGAAAGATTGGCCATCCATAATAAGGTTCAAATATTATGAACGATCACATTACAAGTAATATCGTGCCGTTCTACTGGTACTGATGCTGGTTCATTGGATCCATCCTTCCATGAAAAACAATCACAGTCATTAATCGTCACTGCTCCCGACGGACATGACGCAATAGCTTAAGAGGAACCACTAATGTCAAGAGCAAGGTATCGTCTAGTTCTCTCTACCCTCCACACCCTAGTCGTCGGTATCACTGGCTCACCTCATTTGCTGCCTGCCGTTATTCCCTCATGGCTGGCGTCAATATCATAACTTATGCATGAGTAGCAGCACGTTGCTTCACGTTCTAAAGTCTATATTGACATGGGTAAATTCGATATTCGATGTGTCGAGGCTCCTCGCAATCGGATTGTTTGATCGCTGCCAGTATTCGAAGATACTAGATAGGTGTAAATTTTCACGAACAGCACGAGACGATTTTTAACGGCTAGTGAATTTGTCGGCTGTGCTGAAACCCGAGCGCATCCACCGTAAACGGCTATATATAGGTGGCTGACACCGATGGTGAAATAACTGAAAGGCAGTTTATGAAACTTATTTCCGAGAAAATAACAATATGGAAGACCAAGAAATGATTATTGTAGGATAGCCAGTTACACTGCAGCTGGGTTTCCAGTATCTCACATTGCTGTAGCCCTACACCTGCAGCGAGTACAGCAACGGAGGAGCATTGCAATAAGAAAGCCTAGATGATAACATTTAATGGTTTAGGATTCGCTGAGTTGGTTAAATATGTTGTGTGCTTTGGATATCCACATTTGACTTGCTTCTGCCATGGCAGGTGCACCTGTCAAGCATCTGAAAGGTAATTGACTGCACCCTCAAACCGAATCTTTTCAATCTATGTCCCAAACCATCGACTGTCCCCCGACCCTAAGGTATCCTATAGTTCAATTGCTCACCCAGATGAAAGCGCGGTCGACATTCGTACGTCGAGGAGCTGGGTACAGGTGCGTTACAACACAAGCGCAAGTTACCCTGTCCATAAGAAAATCGAAAATTAAAATTGGTGAACCATATTTTCTACTTTACCAAATGGTACAAATAAAACAGCCAGTAATGCTAACAGCAGTCTACTCACTCGCAAACAAGTAAATGGGGATTTTCACTATCAAGAAGCCAAATTGTAATTTGTAAAATGAAGGCGTTCTGTAAAACAAATCTTGGCACCATCGACGCCTGTTGTGACAAAGAGCTACACATGATGAAGACACAGGCATGGGTTCGGCACGCACCTAACAATCTTGTCAAAATGGTGCTACAGAAGCTGTGAGCATTCCGTGGTAGGTTGTTTTTCAGTACCTTTGAAAATGATTCATTATTCGAGTCGAGTCGTCGCTTCTGCCATGTTAATGGCACTCAATTTCCAGGACACGAAAGTGGTAAACTATTGGGAAGGCAACAAAACTAGTCGTATCCGTCGAAGTGTTTAAACACTTCGATAAACCTACCATTTTGTGCTGTGTAAAAGTCGTTCCCGAAAAGATCAATTATTGTGAACCATACAACACTAGGCAGGCACCATAACATTCGAACCAAATGTTTTTCACTGTAACCGCTGTGGCAAATGCTGTCCGCTTTGGTATTTGTTTTGCTGAGATACATTAAAAGAGTTATTAGAGGAACATCATGCAGAAGAAATGCCTAGCTACATGGAACATTTGTTACGTAAGGCGAAAGAGGGGAATCAATATTACTGTGTAGCAGTTGAGCTGTAACTGAGCATGTTTTAAGAGGCAACTGGTTCACAACTATGTAGGAGATGCAAATGTCAGCTACCTCGCGCGCGTTGAACAAATCGAAGAAAGGTCGGAAACCAAATAGCAGCATGATGTGAACTCACACTGGACCGGGTTTATTTTTGCCCACCAATGGAATGCAGGTTATTAATACCAACCTGCGGAAAAATTATCAAATAAGAGGAAAGTATTCAAGGGAAAACCAAAGAACTGTCTTAACGGAGACTATCACCATACCGTTGCTATGCTACGGTTGTGAGCGAGAGATGGATGTTGTGTGATATAAAATGTCGCAGTGAAAGCATTGTCAAATTTCCAAAGCCAAGCTATTTAGGTAATGGAAACTATCGTGTAGTGTTGTGGTTGTCGGAGAATTTTTTGTCGTGGGTTCGAAACTCGGTCAATGACGAAGGCAGTCGCACTGTGATAATATATCAACGTTACATCCGCAACATGCCCATGGCAGAATCGGCTACACGCGCCAATAGGATTACATAACGGCGTCAGGACATCGTCTCTCTAAATCACCCACACCACGCGTCCTTCCCGCATCCCCAGCGTCAACCGTCACGTTATCGCCACAGGGCACGCAGGTACAAGCGGCAATCCCAGCTGAGCGAGGGACCCTGGTATGAATTGAAGCCATGTTTGGATGGATGATCGATCGAGCTGAGGTGAATACAGAAGATCCGCTAGACTCGCCGAAGGCGGTTATGGCATCGATTCAATGTCACATTGTTAAACACGACGCAGATCCTAGGTAGCTTCTCCGCTTTTATGACTATCTTGACACCTGATATTCCCAAGTACGAGATGATTGATGGATTGGTGACAAGTAAATGAATGGATAAATCAGTTCATTAAATTATATATCACGAGCGTTTAAGCTACTAGACGCTTTTTGTATGCGGGAGGGCATTATATTCTTCACGTAGAATGAATTGGCCAATGGAAATGTACAGATCACTAGAAGACCACTTGTGCAATAGGCAGCGTGAAGCGTGACAGCAGAAGCAGGTAGTAACTGCACATGACATTCGCTGCTGCCAGAAATGACAAGGTGTACTACGCTTCTTTAATCAACTGCAATCAGAGGATTTTTTGTCTTATTATGTCTGTAACGTGATCGAAAGGTTTGGGCGTGCAGCGCGACAATTAGGCGCCCTGGTTACAAGGCGTATTTGCGCACGACCGGGTGTGGTCGCATGGCTACAGCGTGACCTTCTAGTAAAGTGTCCTTTGTATAGGGGTAAAACGAATGCTCAACTGACCTGACCATCTGGGCCTCTTGTTCCTGTACCTCCTTGGCCCTGGCGATCACTGCTGCTATTTGTGCCCTCTCTTCCTCATTCAAATGGCTCAGGTCAACATCGGGATGTCCTACGGGGGAATGCTGTGTTGATGAAGACGCCGATGACCTTCGACTCATCGACCGTGACCTTGCTCCTCCATCCAGAGATATGGATGAAGGAGGAGGGCCTCCAATTGGTGGGTAGCTTGCCTCCGACATCGGCGTTATGGAGGAGTCTGATGGTAAAGCACTCGCCTCGTTGCCCATTCCGGCTAGATTCTCCACTGTCTTCTGAAGGTACGAGGTAAGGTTTCCAGTGAAAGCTCCTGCTTTAAACGGCAGCATTCACTCATAGAACACACTCGGGTGTGCCTTTAATGATGCACCGCAAAGCCTGTGCGAATAACTGGCCTCTAAAACCCTAGTTCCATTCATTGCACGAAATTATCGACGCCATATTGGTAACATTACCCAAGATAATGGAGCTATTATCATTAACTGCCGGGCTCCGCAGTTGTCACAATTGGCACACTGAAACAAAGTCTAATATTGCAAACTTCATATGGGCTGCCGGTTTTCACACAATTCAGTCATCTTCGCATCCACTGAACTAATAAACAACGATCCCGCGAATGGACGAAGCAGGTTCGACAGCTTCAGTGGATTGGTTTGTTAAGTACCTCGGCTTCAACATCGATGGCTTCCATTCCTGCAATAATAATTTACAATATTAACGAAACATATTTGCAGAGATGAAAGTATCAGTCCGTATACTAATTTAATCTTGGTTGATGTGGCGATAGTTATATTTATTTTATCCACACAAGGAGTCGCACTAGCATTGGGAAGTACTTCGCCATTTTCCACCCCCAGGCTTAAGATCAACAATATCATGACCTTGGAATAATTATTATGATTGCTCGATGGCATCACCTTGTCAATAGATAAGTTGATGTCCCAATTCCTCGAACGATCCTTCCTTCTTGTAATACGAGACATATAATCAACTCAATGTAAAAAGCCCATTCGATCACTTGTTAGTGTACGACTCAAAGCACACGGTTGGGTCGTTAATATACCTCCACGAAAGACCATAGCTGAGTTCGATTCCCCTCTGCGTGGCCCGTGATCACTGGTGTACAGCTGTATATCGCACGCAGACAAGTTCTTTTATGAAGGTTTCCCGGACGTTTTTCCAATATTTAAATTGGGGTGTGCAACGGTATAAAATACCACCATGAACACACCATGAGTGGCTGGATCTGTTTATAAATACACCGTTGAACAATAAATATCCCCGTATTCGCGCTATTACTGCGCTGACAAGTCCAATGCCGCAAATGCACTTGTCACCTTTCACAATGCTTCCTCGAAACCTGCTTCTTGGTAAAATCGAAGGACGTGCCGTATTATGATAATTAGCAGCCTCGTTCGGGCATCTCTCTGCGTTGAGTGGCGGGTGGGGCAACTAGTGAATGAATGATATTCCAACGAAAAATGAAATATGACAAAGCTTCAGGATGCTGCACTATTTTAAGTGGTGGATGCATTGCTTAAACTGTGTTACACATCATCTGAATGGTAGCTTGCATCTATAACTGTGCTATGCAGAACGGAATTCGAATGCTATATTTCGTGCAGTAAAGTCGGTAAGTTGGCCAATGATATAGACGTGTATACATTTCGAAGTTCCCCCTCCCCCTTTAACAAGGTCCCTCACCTTCACCCCTCCCCACTACATCGGCTCATCCACGATCTCCACACATCCATGCGCCTAGTCACCATCCGTATAAGCAATGCATACACCCGACAACAGCGCCAGCAAGCCCTTCACAGCACTATCACAACCCGTGTACCCATCCACCATGGCAGTTGCTGCTAACCTCGTTTTCGCTCAGAGACTCCCCGGCGAAAATCAATATTACAGAAAAGTTCCGGTCATTTCATAGCCTCGAGGGTTGATCTGAACAGCTTGGTGTTCCGAGCTATGGAGGGTTGTGGGTGGGACTAGATTGCGCTGACGACTTGGGGTGTGGCTATCCCCTATGATGTGGCAAAATCTCGACAGGCTATCGATTGAATTATCGCCTAGACTAGCGAGAACAACATTGGCGATATGTAGTGTAGATATATGGGTATCGATGAGCTTTGAGTGGAAGCTTGCCTTAACGATCGCATTGAAGGGGTCGAGGATCACAAGCGACGGTTGCAGGATGTATTAAATTGGCTACTTTTAGCGAGTAGTTGAATCATAGCGATTGTCTTTTATGTAATCAGTCTGTTGGTCTGTCTCTGTCTGTCTCTGTCGGTCTCTTTTTCCTATCAGTCATTCACTTACACTATCTTTCCCTGTCGATGTCTCTTAATGTATGTCACTCTTTCAGGCTATCTGTCTGTTTATGGTTATGTCATGGTATTTACATCTGCGTATCGGTTCTTTTGTATGGTACATGTTTATAATATGAGCATAGGAGCAGTGCGTTTATGTGTCTATGCCTTACCACTTCTAGCTCCGGTCGAACGTAATATGAATGTATACCGTTCTGCTTCAACATTTTCCGCGCGTCCAAGAAAATGCGTTTGGCTAATGTGCTACATAACGCATCTAGAAAATAACATATATCAAGAGCCTGTACAAAAAAAAGTCCTAACGCACCAAAAAACTTAACCCAACTCAACGCTAATCTTCAAGAAATGCCATCTATATATCATTTTCGAAAAATCGCCATTTTGGAAAATATTGGGTCGCGTGATTTGCCGCGATATCCCGCCGCCTCATCCGCATTGCCTTAGCATTAGTCGTCGATGGGTCACGTCGATCTGAGCATGCGCGATGTACGTGGTCTTGACTTTTTACCGCTTCCCAAATTGATCGAACTAAAAATAATTACCATGGGTGAAATCCCCCGCCGAAAAGAGATAAAATTGTCAATGAACATCATTGCATTCTAAAACTCCATCACTTGGGTATGTTTGGTTTGAATCGATCTCAAAATTTTTACATTGCGTCGGTTTAAGAGAAAGTGAGACGTCTACTCAGACGTCTTGTAGGGCTATACCACTTCATGTTATGGGGGTGTTTTTGAGACGGGTAGCGGCCATGTCTGATGATTAGCAGGTATGGAAGCAGCTTAGCACCGATAACGTGACAGGCTCTGGAAACGACAGCATTACATAATAAATTGTGGTGGTGCTGCTTCAATGTTATAACCAGACCCTGTTTTGTGTCTAAATGATATTAGACATGGTTCTTTCGATAATTAAATGGCGCTGTTTTCGTCTGCCCAAAACACATTTCCTAATATATAGTAAAAGTGCAAAATAAAATTGATATATAATTAATTTTTGAACTTATTTGGCCGGTCGCTGTGGTATAATGCTATGATTTGCACTTCTTAAATAGTAACAGGGGATCATGCAACTCGTTGCTACCAACACTATTGGTGAATATAGGTAACATAAGGCTGGCTGCCAAATAAAGGTTATTCTTATTCTGAAGAATGACAACATTTATTGAACTCACAACTGTGACTTTAACCAACATGGCATAGTTGTGTAGTACACAAATTCGTAAAGTATGATATTTTCAACTATGTGTAAAAGAATAGATTCGACAATAGTGACATAGTTGAGTAAGAACATACATATGTTATGAGTATCTAAATATATCGACCATGTCAACAGACAATATACACCTTAAAACTCTTAACATAGCTGTTCATGTCAACATCTGATTTAATTTTTATCACCATTGAACTGATATTTACGATTTTATTAGCAATCGAAAATTTGACGAAAATTGACTGAGTGAAATTTGTTTTTTCAACTCAACGCGCTTTGAAAAGGACAAATATATTGATTGCATATGTCATTATGAAAGTTTGGTAATTCCATCAGCTTTCAGAAAATGTAAATTTTGTTACGATCGGACCATAATTAATGAATCAATTGCGAAATTAAAAAGTTTAGAGATTTTGGCTACCAGAAGCACAGGGATTTGCATTGGCCTTACGGCCGCTATCTTCTATGTATACATAAACCCAAGGGGGACAACGATTTCGCCACCCGCTCACCAAAAATCTCGCTTAAACCATCTTAACTCCCGTTTACTGGCCTGTCGCGCCTCACATCCATTGAGAACATGTTTTTCTACTAAACAAAACAAACCATCCGCCACGACATTCGCCACCCGAAAGGTTACTTTTTTCGAGTTCAAAAACGCTATTTTAGCCGTTCAGGCCAATTCCAGTAGCCGGAAATTAATCGATCATCTGGCCGTCATCCGGGGAAAAGCAATCGCGAGCTCTGATTGGTCGAGCAGGAGGCTCACACATTTTTCGGCAAGATGATCAAACCTATCGTAAACAGCATAAAAAAATCACTGATATTTTTTTTAACGCATAATGTTCGTTAATAAGAATTGTTTACTGGAATTGGGCGATTACTGTAACATTAAGCATTACTACTTTCCATTTTTGTTCGCCTTCAATACTTTAACGTCTACTAAACACTAATAACTCATTTGTCTCGCAGTTGAGACTTACACTAACGCATAGCAAATATAAATTTGTCTCCGAAAATTCAAACATAACAAACCTCCATGGCAGCTTCATCCTTATTTGGATTGTCCAATCAGAGCTCGCGATTGCTTTTCCCCGGACGACGGCCAGATGATCGATTAATTTCCGGCTACTGGAATTGGCCTGAACGGCTAAAATAGCGTTTGAACTCGAAAAAAGTAACCTTTCGGGTGGCAAATGTCATGTCGGATGGTTTTGTTAGGTAGAAAAACATGTTCTCAATGGATGTGAGGCGCGACAGGCCAGTAAACGGGAGTTAAGATGGTTTAAGCGAGATTTTTGGTGAGCGGGTGGCGAAATCGTTGTCCCCCTTGGGTTTATGTATACATAGAAGATAGCGGCCGGCAGGCCAATGCAAATCCCTGTGACCAGAAGTTTTCGACCTGCTACGATTTTTTTTATGATGCATTATTTACAACTAAGTATATTTAGAAAAAGTTTACAATTACACTACACTTTCAGAATATGTTGACTGTATTGAAATTTAATTGTAAAGCATGGACATATTGAGCATTGAACTTGTGTCATTTTTTATAAACTTTGATGCTTTCGTGACCGGAAGTGACGTCATCGACATTCATGAAATCTATGGATCCGACTTAAGCTGTCATGGAGCACATGTGACCCAATTTTTATCATTATCGGACATATATTGACGGTTTTATAGGCGCTCAAAATATTCATGAAACTTATGTTGTCATTCGGACCGATACCACGATTTTTCGACCTTAGGCGCTTGGGAAAACCATTGGTTAGATGGTCCAATATGTCATGAGAAAAAGTTTGCTATTGGAATGAGCTACACAATGGTGTAAACTATGTAACGATCCGACCATTATTAACGGAGTTAGACGAGATACTAGTTTTTCACTTATTCGATAACCTTGACCTTAGTTTTGGGTCAAGGTCAAAACAAAACCTCTCGGTTCTGCGCATTAATCATGCCTAGCGATTGAAGAAAAAATAAATTGAAAATATCAAAAATTGCGACCTGTATCGCGGATCAAAAAATTGTTTACATACATACATACTGACAAACGCGACTGACCAACGTAACTTGGCGTTATGATTACGCCAAGTTAATGACAAACGCAACTGACCAACGTAACTTGGCGTTATGATTACGCCAAGTTAACAAACTTACAAACCGGGCTGATCGCCATAACTCGGCGAAAGCATTCGCCAAGTTGAAAATTGTTTACAAACATACATAGGGACAAACCGGACTGACCAATATTAATAACTTGGCGTTATGATTACGCCAAGTTAAATATTATACTGATACAATTTGTAGAATGACACGGATGATACAGTGCATGGCAGCAAGGTGGGGGAAAAAACAGCCCAGAAGAGAAAATAGGAAGAGAGTGGGGATGGGGGGAGAATCGAGACAAAAATGGCGTAGCGTTCCCTTTGCTTCGAAAAACAAAAGAGGAGGCTCAAACGATGAACCTCGGGTTTTATAACCTCCGAGGGACGATGCTGGTGATTGCGGCCGCGACCACAAACCTGTAGTTATGGGATTGCCTGACCGATAAAGGCCGAGTGAAGTCGGACATTGCCGAGTAAGATACATGGAGGCGAAAAGATTAGGTTCACCAGTCTCATAAATTGCGTTATGATCGCAGGTCATAACTGGTCATAATGTTTTCAAACCGTTTGTGGCAATATCATAATGTACGAAAGCCTCAAAACAGCGATGGAAGGTTTGACAGAGATCCAGATAGAAAATGAAAATTATGTAACAAAGCAAAGGCAGAACTTCAGTGCTCATCCTGATAATTTTGGATGTGGTTGCTGAGGAATCTCGAGAGTAATCGCTAGCATCTGGGGAGGAAAAAATGCTGACAAAATAACCTGAAACCAGTGAGAATGAGAGAATCGAGACAAGAATGGCGTAGCGTTCCCTTTGCTTCGATAAACAAAAGAGGATGCTCAAACGATGAATCTCGGGTTTTATAACCTCCGAGGGAGGACGCTGGTGATTGCGGCCGCGTGCCGTTCAACCAAGAACCTGTAGTAAAGGGATTGCCTGACCGATAAAGGCCGAGTGAAATCGGACATTGCCGAGTAAGATACACTGAGGCGAAAAGATTAGGTTCGCCATTCTCATTAATTGCGTTATGATCGCGGGTCATAATGTTTTCAAACCGTTGGTGGCAATCTTATATGTACAAACGACTCACAACAGCGATGGAAGGTTGGACAGACATCGAGATAGAAAATGAAAATTATGTAACAAAGCAAAGGCCAAACTTCCGCGCACATCCTGATAATTGTGGCTGTGGTTGCTGAGGAATCTCGAGAGTAATCGTAAGCAGCTGGGGAGGAACAAATGCTGACAAAATAACCTGATACTAGTGAGAACGAGAGAATCGAGACAAAAATGGCGTAGCGTTCCCTTTGCTTTGATAATCAAAAGAGGAGGCTCAAACGATGGACCTCGGGTTTTATAACCTCCGAGGTAGGAGTCTGGTGATGGCGGCCGCGTACCGTTCAACCACGAACCTGTAGTAAAGGGATTGCCTGACCGATAAAGGTCGATTGAAGTCGGACGTTGCCGAGTAATATTCATGGAGGGGAAAGATTAGGTTCTCTATTATTATAAATTGCTTTATGATCGTAGGTCATAACTAATCATAATGTTTTCGAACCGTTGGTGGCAATATCATAATGTACGAACGCCTCACAACAGCGATGGAAGGTTGGACAGACATCGAGATAGAAAATGAAAATTATGTTTCATAGCAACAGCAGAACTTCAGCGTTCATCCTGATAATTCTGGATGTGGTTGCTGAGGAATCTCGAGAGTAATCGTGAGCAGCTGGGGAGGAACAAGTGCTGACAAAATATCCTGATACGAGTGAGAACGAGAGAATCGAGACAAAAGTGGCGTAGTGTTCCCTTTGCTTCGAAAAACAAAAGAGGAGGCTCAAACGATGGACCTCGGGTTTTATAACCTCCGAGTGAGGACGCAGGTGATTGGAACAGCGTGCCGTTCAACCACGAACCTGTAGTAAAGGGATTGCCTGACCGATAAAGGCCGAGTGAAGTAGGACGTTGCCGAGTAAGATACATGGAGGCGAAAAGAATAGGTTCGCCATTCTCATAAATTGCTTTATGATCGCAGGTCATAACTGGTCATAATGTTTTCAAACCGTTGGTGGCAATATCGTAATGTACGAACGCCTCACAACAGCGATGGAAGGTTGGACAGACATCGAGATAGAAAATGAAAATTATGTAATAAAGGAAAAGCAGAACTTCAGCACTCATCCTGATAATTGTGGATGTGGTTGCTGAGAAATCTCGAGAGTAATCGTAAGCACCTGGAGAGGAACAAATACTAACCAAAGAACCTGATACGAGTGAGAACGAGAGAATCGAGACAAAATGGCGTAGTGTTCCCTTTGCTTCGAAAAACAAAAGAGGAGGCTCAAACGATGGACCTCGGGTTTTATAACATCCGAGGGAGGACGCTGGTGATTGCAACAGCGTGACGTTCAACCACGAACCTGTAGTAAAGGGATTGCCTGACCAATAAAGGTCGAGTGAAGTCGGACGTTGCCGAGTAATATTCAAGGAGGGGAAAGATTAGGTTCTCTATTCTCATAAATTGCGTTATGATCGCAGGTCATAACTGGTCATAATGTTTTCAAACCGTTGGTGGCATTATCATAATGTACGAAAGCCTCAAAACAGCCATGGAAGGTTTGACAGAGATCGAGATAGAAAATGAAAATTATGTTTCATAGCAACAGCAGAACTTCAGCGTTCATCCTGATAATTCTGGATGTGGTTGCTGAGGAATCTCGAGAGTAATCGCTAGCATCTGGGGAGGAACAAATACTGACAAAATAAACTGATACGAGTGAGAACGAGAGAATCGAAACAAAAATGGCGTAGCCTTCCCTTTGCTTGAAGAAACAAAAGAGGAGGCTCAAACGATGGACCTCGGGTTTTATAACATCCGAGGGAGGACGCTGGTGATTGCAACAGTGTGCCGTTCAACCACGAACCTGTAGTAAAGGGATTGCCTGACCGATAAAGGCCGAGTGAAGTCGGACGTTGCCGAGTAATATTCATGGAGGGGAAAGATTAGGTTCTCTATTCTCATAAATTGCGTTATGATCGCAGGTCATAACTGGTCATAATGTTTTCAAACCGTTGGTGGCAATATCATAATGTACGAACGCCTCACAACAGCGATGGAAGGTTGGACAGACATCGAGATAGAAAATGAAAAATATGTAACAAAGCAAAGGCAGACCTTCAGCGTTCATCCTTATAATTCTGGATGTGGTTGCTGAGGGATCTCCAGAGTAATCGTGAGCAGCTGGGGAGGAACAAATGCTGACAAAATATCCTGATACGAGTGAGAATGAGAGAATCGAGACAAAAATGGCATAGTGAGAATGAGAGAATCGAGACAAAAATGGCATAGTGGTCCCTTTGCCTCGAAAAACAAAAGAGGAGGCTCAAACGATGGACCTCGGGTTTTATAACCTCCGAAGGAGGACTCTGGTGATTGCGGCCGCGTGCCGTTCAACCACAAACCTGTAGTAAAGGGATTGCCTGACCGATAAAGGCCAAGTGAAGTAGGACGTTGCCGAGTAAGATACATGGAGGCGAAAAGAATAGGTTCGCCATTCTCATAAATTGCTTTATGATCGCAGGTCATAAATGGTCATAATGTTTTCAAACCGTTGGTGGCAATATCGTAATGTACGAACGCCTCACAACAGCGATGGAAGGTTGGACAGACATCGAGATAGAAAATGAAAATTATGTAACAAAGCAAAGGCAGACCTTCAGCGTTCATCCTTATAATTCTGGATGTGGTTGCTGAGGAATCTCGAGAGTAATCGTGAGCAGCTGGGGAGGAACAATGCTGACAAAATATCCTGATACGAGTGAGAACAAGAGAATCGAGACAAAAATGGCATACTGTTCCCTTTGCCTCGAAAAACAAAAGAGGAGGCTCAAACGATGGACCTCGGGTTTTATAACCTCCGAGGTAGGAGTCTGGTGATGGCGGCCGCGTACCGTTCAACCACGAACCTGTAGTAAAGGGATTGCCTGACCGATAAAGGTCGATTGAAGTCGGACGTTGCCGAGTAATATTCATGGAGGGGAAAGATTAGGTTCTCTATTCTCATAAATTGCGTTATGATCGCAGGTCATAACTGGTCATAATGTTTTCTAACCGTTGGTGGCAATATCATAATGTACGAACGCCTCACAACAGCGATGGAAAGTTGGACAGAGATCGAGATAGAAAACGAAAATAATGTAAAAAAGCAAAGGCAGACCTTGAGCGTTCATCCTTATAATTCTGGATGTGGTTGCTGAGGAATCTCGAGAGTAATCGTGAGCAGCTGGGGAGGAACAAATGCTGACAAAATATCCTGATACGAGTGAGAACAAGTCGAGACAAAAATGGTGTAGTGTTCCCTTTGCCTCGAAAAACAAAAGAGGAGGCTCAAACGATGGACCTCGGGTTTTATAACATCCGAGGGAGGACGCTGGTGATTGCAACAGCGTGCCGTTCAACCACGAACCTGTAGTAAAGGGATTGCCTGACCAATAAAGGTCGAGTGAAGTCGGACGTTGCCAAGTAATATTCATGGAGGGGAAAGATTAGGTTCTCTATTCTCATAAATTGCGTTATGATCGCAGGTAATAACTGGTCATAATGTTTTCTAACCGTTGGTGGCAATATCATAATGTACGAACGCCTCACCACAGCGATGGAGTGTTGGACAGACATCGAGATAGAAAATGAAAATTATGTAACAAAGCAAAGGCAGACCTTGAGCGTTCATCCTTATAATTCTGGATGTGGTTGCTGAGGAATCTCGACGAGTGAGAA
>CM067343.1:8725299-8776482 GCA_034190875.2 Urechis unicinctus | reverse complement strand
CGCGAGAGACCTTTGAAACGATTGCACTCAACAATAAGTGTGATACAGTACTTTAAGTACCCACAAGAATGACGCACACACACACAACAGACCTGTGAAACAATTGCACTAAACAGTTAATGTGATACAGGTTCTTGGATACCCGCAGCATTTGACACACCCAAAACAGACCTGTGGAACAATTGCACTCAAAAAAATAGAGTAATCAGGGTTTATAGGTACCAACAGAAATAGACACACACAACAAAACATGTGTAGCAATTGCACTCAACAGTTAGAATGATACAGGTTTTTAAGGTACCCATAAAAATGTCACCCACACAGGATAACTGTGAAACAATTGCACTCAACAATTAGAGTGATCCCGGTTTTGTGTAACCATACAAATGACACATACACACAGCACACCTATGAAACATATGCACTCAACAATTAGAGTGATACAGGTTTATATGCACCCTCACAAATGACCCACTCGCGAGAGACCATAGAAACAAATGCACTCAACCGTTAGAGTGATACAGGTGTTGGGTACCTACTGAAAAACAGACACACACAAAAGACTTGTGAAACAATTGCACTCAAGAGTTAGAATGATACAGGTTTTAAGCTACCCACACAAATGACACCCACGGAGCCAAACTGTGAAACAATTGCACTCACCAATTAGAGTGTAACAGGTTTTTGGGTACCCACAAAAACACACACAACAGATCTTAGAAGCAATTACACTATACAATTAGGGTGATGCAGGTTATTGGGTACCAACAGAAATAACACACACACAACATTGCTGTGAAACAATTGCACTCAACAATAAGAATGATACAGGTTAATAGTTACCCACAAAAACAGACTGACACAACAGACCTGTGAAACAATTGCACTCAACAAATAGAGTGATCAGGGTTTATAGGTACCAACAGAAATAGACACACACAACAAATGTGTGAAGCAAATGCACTAAACACATTAGAGTGATTCGGGTTTTTAGGTACCCAGAACAATAGACACACACAACAGACCTGTGAAACAAATGCACTCAACAGTTAGGGTAATCCATGTTTTAAGGTACCAACACAAATGACACCCCACACAGCATAACGGTGAAACAATTGCTCTCAACAATTGGAGTGATACCGGTTTTTTGTGTAACCATACAAATGACATATACACACAACACACCTTTGAAACAATTGCACCCAACAATAAGAGTGATACAGGTTTTTATGCACCCTCACAAATGACCCACTCGCGAGAGACCGTTGAAACAAATGCACTCAACCGTTAGAGTGATACAGGTGTTGGGTACCTACTGAAACAGATACACACAACAGACTTGTGAAACAATTACACCCAACAATAAGTGTGATACAGTACTTAAGGTACCCACACGAATGATGCATACACGCAACAGACCTGTGAAACAATTGCACTTAACAATTAGAGTGTTACAGGTTTTTTGGTACCCACAAAAAAACACACACAACAGACCTTAGAAGCAATTACACTATACAATTAGAGTGATACAGGTTATTGGGTACCAACAGAAATATACACACACAACATTGCTGTGAAACAATTGCACTCACCAATAAGAATGATACAGGTTAATAGATACCCACAAAAAAAGACTCACACAACAGCCGTGTGAATCAACTGCACACAACAATTGGAGTGATACAGGTTATTAGTTACCCACTGAAAGAGACACACACAACAGACATGTGAAACAATTGCACTCAACAGTTAGAATGATACAGGTTTTAATGTACCCAAACATGACACCCACAAAGCATAACTGTGAAACAATTGCTCTCAACAATTGGAGTGATACCGGTTTTTGTGTAACCATACAAATGACAAATACACACAACACACCTATGAAACAATTGCACTCAACAATAAGAGTGATACAGGTTTTTAGGTACCCACACTAATGACGCATACACAACAGGCCTCTGAAGCAATTGCTCTCAACAATTAGAATGACATAGGTTTTTACGTACCCAAAGAAATAGACACGCACAACAGACCTGTAAAAGATTGCACTATATAATTAGTGTTACATCTTTTGGGTACCCAAATAACACACACAACAGACCTGTGAAACAATTGCACTCACCTATTAGAATGATACAGGTTATTAGTTACCCATAAAAACCAACTGACACAACAGACATGTGAATCAATTGCACACAACAATTGGAGTGATACAGGTGTTTAGTTACCCATAGAAATAAACACACACAACAGACTTGTAAAACCATTGCACTCAACAATTAGAGTGATACAGGTTTTAAGGTACTCACACAAATGACACCCACACAGAAAAACTGTGAAACACATTGCTCTCAACAATTAGAGTGATACAGGTCTTGAGGTATCCACACTAATGACACACACACACAACAGATTGAAACAATTCCACTCTAAACAATTTGAATGATACAGGTTTTTTACGTACATACAGAAATGACACACACAACAGACTGAAAAAAAATTGCACTATATAATTAGAGTGATACATTTTGTGGGTACCCACAAATGACACACGCAGCAGAACTGTGAAACAACAGCCCTCAACAATTAGAGTGATACAGGACTTTAGGTACCCACACGAATGAAGCACACACACAACAGAACTGTGAAACAATTGCACTCAACAATTAGAGTGTTAAATTTTTTTGGGTACCCACATAACAACACACACAATAGACCTTAGAAGCAATTACACCATACAATTAGAGTGATACAGGTAATTGGGTACCCACAGAAATACACACACAACATTGCTGTGAAACAATTACACTCAACTATTAGAGAGATACAGGTTTATATGTACCAACAGAAATCGACACACACAACAGTCATGTGAAGCAATTGCACTCAACCATTAGAGTGATACAGTACTTTAGGTACCCACACGAATGACGCACACACACGACAGACCTGTGAAACAATTGCACTCAACAATTAGAGTGAACAGGTTATCGTGTACCCACAGAAAAATACACACACAGAGCAAACTGTGAAACAATTGCACACCAACAATTAGAGTGATACAGGTTTTTAGGTACCCACAAAAACAGACACACACAACAGACATGTGAAACATTGCACACAACAATTAGAGAATGATACAGGTGTTAGTTTACCCACAGAAATAGAACAGACATGTGAAACAATTGACAATTACTGATAACAATTAGCACTCAAACAGTTAGAGATGAAAACAGTTTTAAGGTACACACACAAATGAACCACACAGGTGTTTAGGTACTTTGAACCCACAATGAAACAATTGCTCTCAACAATTAGAGTGATACAGGTCTTTAGGTATCCACACTAATGACACACACACACAACAGACCTGTGAAACAATTCCACTCAACAATTTGAATGATACAGGTTTTTACGTACATACAGAAATAGACACACACAACAGACATGTACAAAAATTGCACTATATAATTAGAGTGATACATCTTTGTGGGTACCCACATGACACGCGCAACAGAACTGTGAAACAACAGCCCTCAACAATTAGAGTGATACAGGACTTTAGGTACCACACGAATGAAGCACACACACAACAGACCTGTGAAACAATTGCACTCAACAATTAGAGTGTTAAAATTTTTTTGGGTACCCACATAACAACACACACAATAGACCTTAGAAGCAATTACACCATACAATTAGAGTGATACAGGTAATTGGGTACCCACAGAAATACACACACAACATTGCTGTGAAACAATTGCACTCAACTATTAGAGAGATACAGGTTTATATGTACCAACAGAAATCGACACACACAACAGTCATGTGAAGCAATTGCACTCAACCATTAGAGTGATACAGTACTTTAGGTACCCACACGAATGACGCACATACACCACACACCTGTGAAACAATTGCACTCAACAATTAGAGTGATACAGGTTTTTGGGTACCCATAGAACAAGACACACAACCCACCTTTGAAGCAATGACACCATACAATTAGAGTGATACAGGTTATTGTGTACCCACAGAAATAAACACACACACAGCATTACTGTGAAACAATTGCACCCTACAATTATAATGATACTGGTTATTAGTTACCCACAAAAAACAGACTGAAACAACAGACGTGTGAATCAGTTGCACACAACAATTGGAGTGATACATGTGTTCAGTTACCCACAGAAATAGACACACAAAACAGACATGTGAAACAATTGCACTCGACAGTTAGAATGATACAGGTTTTAATGTCACCACACAAATGACACCCAAACTGTGAAACAATTGCTCTCAACAATGAGAGTGATACAGGTTTTTGGGTACCTACTGGAACAGACACACACAAAACAGAGCAGTGAAACGATTGCACTCAACTATTAGAATGATACAGATTTTTATGGTACCCATATGAAACACGCAACAGACCTGTGAAACAATTGCACTCAACAATTAGAATGATACAGGTTATTAGTTACAAACAAAAACAGACTGACACAACAGACGTGTGAATCAATTGCACACAACAATTGGAGTGATACAGGTGTTTAGTTACCCATAGAAATAAACACACACAACAGAGTGATACAGGACTTTAGGTACCCACACGAATGACGCACACACACAACAGACCTGTGAAACAATTCCACTCAACATTTTGAATGATACAGGTTTTTACGTACCTACAGAAATAGACACACACAACAGACCTGTACAAAAATTGCACTATATAATTAGAGTGATACATCTTTGTGGGTACCCACATGACACGCGCAACAGAACTGTGAAACAACAGCCCCCAACAATTAGAGTGATACAGGACTTTAGGTACCCACACGAATGAAGCACACACACAACAGACCTGTGAAACAATTGCACTCAACAATTAGAGTGTTACATATTTTTGGGTACCCACATAAAAACACACACAATAGACCTTAGAAGCAATTACACCATACAATTAGAGTGATACAGGTAATTGGGTACCCACAGAAATACACACACACAACATTGCTATGAAACAATTGCACTCAACAATAAGAATGATACAGGTTAATAGTTACCCACAAAAACAGACTGACACATTGACATGTGAATCAATTGTACCCACACGAATGACGCACAAACACGACAGACCTGTGAAACAATTGCACTCAACAATTAGAGTGATACAGGTTCTTATGTACCAACAGAAATAGACACACACAACAGTCATGTGAAGCAATTGCTCATAACAATTAGTGAAACAGGTTTTGAGGTACCCAGAGAAATAGACACACACAACAGACATGTGAAACAAATGCACTCAACAGTTAGGATGATACATGATTTAAGGTACCAACACAAATGACACCCACATAGTATAACTGTGAAACAATTGCTCTCAACAATTGGAGTGATACCGGTTTTTGTGTAACCATACAAATGACATATACACACAACAAACCTATGAAACAATTGTACTCAACAATAAGAGTGATACAGGTTTTTATGCACCCTCACAAATGACCCACTCGCGAGAGACCTTTGAAACGATTGCACTCAACAATAAGTGTGATACAGTACTTTAAGTACCCACAAGAATGACGCACACACACAACAGACCTGTGAAACAATTGCACTAAACAGTTAATGTGATACAGGTTCTTGGATACCCGCAGCATTTGACACACCCAAAACAGACCTGTGGAACAATTGCACTCAAAAAATAGAGTAATCAGGGTTTATAGGTACCAACAGAAATAGACACACACAACAAACATGTGTAGCAATTGCACTCAACAGTTAGAATGATACAGGTTTTAAGGTACCCATAAAAATGTCACCCACACAGGATAACTGTGAAACAATTGCACTCAACAATTAGAGTGATCCCGGTTTTGTGTAACCATACAAATGACACATACACACAGCACACCTATGAAACATATGCACTCAACAATTAGAGTGATACAGGTTTATATGCACCCTCACAAATGACCCACTCGCGAGAGACCATAGAAACAAATGCACTCAACCGTTAGAGTGATACAGGTGTTGGGTACCTACTGAAACAGACACACACAAAAGACTTGTGAAACAATTGCACTCAAGAGTTAGAATGATACAGGTTTTAAGCTACCCACACAAATGACACCCACGGAGCCAAACTGTGAAACAATTGCACTCACCAATTAGAGTGTAACAGGTTTTTGGGTACCCACAAAAACACACACAACAGATCTTAGAAGCAATTACACTATACAATTAGGGTGATGCAGGTTATTGGGTACCAACAGAAATAAACACACACAACATTGCTGTGAAACAATTGCACTCAACAATAAGAATGATACAGGTTAATAGTTACCCACAAAAACAGACTGACACAACAGACCTGTGAAACAATTGCACTCAACAAATAGAGTGATCAGGGTTTATAGGTACCAACAGAAATAGACACACACAACAAATGTGTGAAGCAAATGCACTAAACAATTAGAGTGATTCGGGTTTTTAGGTACCCAGAACAATAGACACACACAACAGACCTGTGAAACAAATGCACTCAACAGTTAGGGTAATCCATGTTTTAAGGTACCCACACAAATGACACCCACACAGCATAACGGTGAAACAATTGCTCTCAACAATTGGAGTGATACCGGTTTTTGTGTAACCATACAAATGACATATACACACAACACACCTTTGAAACAATTGCACCCAACAATAAGAGTGATACAGGTTTTTATGCACCCTCACAAATGACCCACTCGCGAGAGACCGTTGAAACAAATGCACTCAACCGTTAGAGTGATACAGGTGTTGGGTACCTACTGAAACAGATACACACAACAGACTTGTGAAACAATTACACCCAACAATAAGTGTGATACAGTACTTAAGGTACCCACACGAATGATGCATACACGCAACAGACCTGTGAAACAATTGCACTTAACAATTAGAGTGTTACAGGTTTTTTGGTACCCACAAAAAAACACACACAACAGACCTTAGAAGCAATTACACTATACAATTAGAGTGATACAGGTTATTGGGTACCAACAGAAATATACACACACAACATTGCTGTGAAACAATTGCACTCACCAATAAGAATGATACAGGTTAATAGATACCCACAAAAAAAGACTCACACAACAGACGTGTGAATCAACTGCACACAACAATTGGAGTGATACAGGTTATTAGTTACCCCACTGAAAAGAGACACACACAACAGACATGTGAAACAATTGCACTCAACAGTTAGAATGATACAGGTTTTAATGTACCCAAACATGACACCCACAAAGCATAACTGTGAAACAATTGCTCTCAACAATTGGAGTGATACCGGTTTTTGTGTAACCATACAAATGACAAATACACACAACACACCTATGAAACAATTGCACTCAACAATAAGAGTGATACAGGTTTTTAGGTACCCACACTAATGACGCATACACACAACAGGCCTCTGAAGCAATTGCTCTCAACAATTAGAATGACATAGGTTTTTACGTACCCAAAGAAATAGACACGCACAACAGACCTGTAAAAGATTGCACTATATAATTAGTGTTACATCTTTTTGGGTACCCAAATAACACACACAACAGACCTGTGAAACAATTGCACTCACCTATTAGAATGATACAGGTTATTAGTTACCCATAAAAACCAACTGACACAACAGACATGTGAATCAATTGCACACAACAATTGGAGTGATACAGGTGTTTAGTTACCCATAGAAATAAACACACACAACAGACTTGTAAAACCATTGCACTCAACAATTAGAGTGATACAGGATTTTAGGTACCCACAAAAATGACACATACACCACGCACCTGAGAAACAATTGCACTCAACTATTAGAGTGATACAGGTCTTTAGGTACCCACAAGAATGACGCAAGCACACAACAGACCTGAAAAAAGATTGCACTATATAATTAGAGTGATACATTTTTTTGGGTACCCAAATAACACACGCAGCAGAACTGTGAAACAATTGACGAATGACGCACACACACTCGACAGTTAATGTGAAATAGGTTTTTGGATACCCGCAGCACTTAACACACACAAAACAGACTTGTGAAACAATTGCACTCAACAATTTAAGTGATACAGGTTTTTGGGTACCTACTAGAACAGACACACAAAACAGACCTGAGAAACGATTGCACTCAACTATTAGAATAATACAGGTTTTAATGTCACCACACAAATGACACCCAAACTGTGAAACAATTGCTCTCAACAATGAGAGTGATACAGGTTTTTGGGTACCTACTGGAACAGACACACAAAACAGAGCAGTGAAACGATTGCACTCAACTATTAGAATGATACAGATTTTTATGGTACCCATATGAAACACGCAACAGACCTGTGAAACAATTGCACTCAACAATTAGAATGATACAGGTTATTAGTTACAAACAAAAAACAGACTGACACAACAGACGTGTGAATCAATTGCACACAACAATTGGAGTGATACAGGTGTTTAGTTACCCATAGAAATAAACACACACAACAGAGTGATACAGGACTTTAGGTACCCACACGAATGACGCACACACACAACAGACCTGTGAAACAATTCCACTCAACATTTTGAATGATACAGGTTTTTACGTACCTACAGAAATAGACACACACAACAGACCTGTACAAAAATTGCACTATACAATTAGAGTGATACATCTTTTTGGGTACTCACATGACACGCGCAACAGAACTGTGAAACAACAGCCCTCAACAATTAGAGTGATACAGGACTTTAGGTACCCACACGAATGAAGCACACACACAACAGACCTGTGAAACAATTGCACTCAACAATTAGAGTGTTACATTTTTTTGGGTACCCACATAAAAACACACACAATAGACCTTAGAAGCAATTACACCATACAATTAGAGTGATACAGGTAATTGGGTACCCACAGAAATACACACACACACAACATTGCTATGAAACAATTGCACTCAACAATAAGAATGATACAGGTTAATAGTTACCCACAAAAACAGACTGACACATTGACATGTGAATCAATTGTACCCACACGAATGACGCACAAACACGACAGACCTGTGAAACAATTGCACTCAACAATTAGAGTGATACAGGTTCTTATGTACCAACAGAAATAGACACACACAACAGTCATGTGAAGCAATTGCTCATAACAATTAGTGAAACAGGTTTTGAGGTACCCAGAGAAATAGACACACACAACAGACATGTGAAACAAATGCACTCAACAGTTAGGATGATACATGATTTAAGGTACCAACACAAATGACACCCACATAGTATAACTGTGAAACAATTGCTCTCAACAATTGGAGTGATACCGGTTTTTGTGTAACCATACAAATGACATATACACACAACAAACCTATGAAACAATTGTACTCAACAATAAGAGTGATACAGGTTTTTATGCACCCTCACAAATGACCCACTCGCGAGAGACCTTT
The DNA here is from genome assembly GCA_034190875.2 of Urechis unicinctus. Taxonomy (NCBI): domain Eukaryota; kingdom Metazoa; phylum Annelida; class Polychaeta; order Xenopneusta; family Urechidae; genus Urechis; species Urechis unicinctus. The sequence continues at coordinate 8,766,979 of CM067343.1, read as the reverse complement.
GAAACGATTGCACTCAACAATAAGTGTGATACAGTACTTTAAGTACCCACAAGAATGACGCACACACACAACAGACCTGTGAAACAATTGCACTAAACAGTTAATGTGATACAGGTTCTTGGATACCCGCAGCATTTGACACACCCAAAACAGACCTGTGGAACAATTGCACTCAAAAAATAGAGTAATCAGGGTTTATAGGTACCAACAGAAATAGACACACACACACAACAAACATGTGTAGCAATTGCACTCAACAGTTAGAATGATACAGGTTTTAAGGTACCCATAAAAATGACACCCACACAGGATAACTGTGAAACAATTGCACTCAACAATTAGAGTGATCCCGGTTTTGTGTAACCATACAAATGACACATACACACAGCACACCTATGAAACATATGCACTCAACAATTAGAGTGATACAGGTTTATATGCACCCTCACAAATGACCCACTCGCGAGAGACCATAGAAACAAATGCACTCAAACCGTTAGAGTGATACAGGTGTTGGGTACCTACTGAAACAGACACACACAAAAGACTTGTGAAACAATTGCACTCAAGAGTTAGAATGATACAGGTTTTAAGCTACCCACACAAATGACACCCACGGAGCCAAACTGTGAAACAATTGCACTCACCAATTAGAGTGTAACAGGTTTTTGGGTACCCACAAAAAACACACACAACAGATCTTAGAAGCAATTACACTATACAATTAGGGTGATGCAGGTTATTGGGTACCAACAGAAATAAACACACACAACATTGCTGTGAAACAATTGCACTCAACAATAAGAATGATACAGGTTAATAGTTACCCACAAAAACAGACTGACACAACAGACCTGTGAAACAATTGCACTCAACAAATAGAGTGATCAGGGTTTATAGGTACCAACAGAAATAGACACACACAAAAAATGTGTGAAGCAATTGCACTAAACAATTAGAGTGATTCGGGTTTTTAGGTACCCAGAACAATAGACACACACAACAGACCTGTGAAACAAATGCACTCAACAGTTAGGGTAATCCATGTTTTAAGGTACCCACACAAATGACACCCACACAGCATAACGGTGAAACAATTGCTCTCAACAATTGGAGTGATACCGGTTTTTGTGTAACCATACAAATGACATATACACACAACACACCTTTGAAACAATTGCACACCCAACAATAAGAGTGATACAGTTTTTATGCACCCTCACAAATGACCCACTCGCGAGAGACCGTTGAAACAAATGCACTCAACCGTTAGAGTGATACAGGTGTTGGGTACCTACTGAAACAGATACACACAACAGACTTGTGAAACAATTACACCCAACAATAAGTGTGATACAGTACTTAAGGTACCCACACGAATGATGCATACACGCAACAGACCTGTGAAACAATTGCACTTAACAATTAGAGTGTTACAGGTTTTTTGGTACCCACAAAAAAACACACACAACAGACCTTAGAAGCAATTACACTATACAATTAGAGTGATACAGGTTATTGGGTACCAACAGAAATATACACACACAACATTGCTGTGAAACAATTGCACTCACCAATAAGAATGATACAGGTTAATAGATACCCACAAAAAAAGACTCACACAACAGACGTGTGAATCAACTGCACACAACAATTGGAGTGATACAGGTTATTAGTTACCCACTGAAAGAGACACACACAACAGACATGTGAAACAATTGCACTCAACAGTTAGAATGATACAGGTTTTAATGTACCCAAACATGACACCCACAAAGCATAACTGTGAAACAATTGCTCTCAACAATTGGAGTGATACCGGTTTTTGTGTAACCATACAAATGACAAATACACACAACACACCTATGAAACAATTGCACTCAACAATAAGAGTGATACAGGTTTTTAGGTACCCACACTAATGACGCATACACAACAGGCCTCTGAAGCAATTGCTCTCAACAATTAGAATGACATAGGTTTTTACGTACCCAAAGAAATAGACACGCACAACAGACCTGTAAAAGATTGCACTATATAATTAGTGTTACATCTTTTTGGGTACCCAAATAACACACACAACAGACCTGTGAAACAATTGCACTCACCTATTAGAATGATACAGGTTATTAGTTACCCATAAAAACCAACTGACACAACAGACATGTGAATCAATTGCACACAACAATTGGAGTGATACAGGTGTTTAGTTACCCATAGAAATAAACACACACAACAGACTTGTAAAACCATTGCACTCAACAATTAGAGTGATACAGGATTTTAGGTACCCACAAAAATGACACATACACCACGCACCTGAGAAACAATTGCACTCAACTATTAGAGTGATACAGGTCTTTAGGTACCCACAAGAATGACGCAAGCACACAACAGACCTGAAAAAAGATTGCACTATATAATTAGAGTGATACATTTTTTTGGGTACCCAAATAACACACGCAGCAGAACTGTGAAACAATTGACGAATGACGCACACACACAACAGACCTGTGAAACAACTGCACTCATCAATTAGAGTGTTACAGGTTTTTGGGTACCCACATAAAAACATACACAATAGACCTTAGAAGCAATTACACCATACAATTAGAGTGATACAGGTTATGGGGTACCCACAGAAATGCACACACACAACATTGCTATGAAACAATTGCACTCGACAGTTAATGTGAAACAGGTTTTTGGATACCCGCAGCACTTAACACACCCAAAACAGACTCGTGAAACAATTGCACTCAACAATTTAAGTGATACAGGTTTTTGGGTACCTACTAGAACAGACACACAAAACAGACCTGAGAAACGATTGCACTCAACTATTAGAATGATACAGGTTTTTATGGTACCCATATGACACACGCAACAGACCTGTGAAACAATTGCACTCAACAATTAGAATGATGCAGGTTATTAGTTACCAACAAAAACAGACTGACACAACAGACCTGTGAAACAATCGCACTCAACAGTTAGGATGATACATGTTTTAAGGTACCCACACAAATGACACCCACAAATCATAACTGTGAAACAATTGCTCTCAACAATTGGAGTGATACCGGTTTTTGTGTAACCATACAAATGACATATACACACACAACAAACCTATGAAACAATTGCACTCAACAATAAGAGTGATACAGGTTTTTTATGTACCCTCACAAATGATCCACTCGCGAGAGACCTTTGAAACGATTGCACTCAACAATAAGTGTGATACAGGTTTTTATGCACCCTCACAAATGACCCACTCCCGAGAGACCTTTGAAACAATTGCACTCAACAATAAGTGTGATACAGTACTTTAGGTACCCACACGAATGACGCACACACACAACAGACCAGTGAAACAATTGCACCCAACAGTTAATGTGATACAGGTTCTTGGATACCCGCAGCATTTGACACACCCAAAACAGACCTGTGGAACAATTGCTCTCAAAAAATAGAGTGATACAGGGTTTATAGGTACCAACAGAAATAGACACACACAACAAACATGTGTAGCAATTGCACTCAACAGTTAGAATGATACAGGTTTTAAGGTACCCATAAAAATGACACCCACACAGGATAACTGTGAAACAATTGCACTCAACAATTAGAGTGATCCCGGTTTTGTGTAACCACACAAATGACACATACACACAGCACACCTATGAAACATATGCACTCAACAATTAGAGTGATACAGGTTTATATGCACCCTCACAAATGACCCACTCGCGAGAGACCATAGAAACAAATGCACTCAACCGTTAGAGTGATACAGGTTTTGGGTACCTACTGAAACAGACACACACACAAAAGACTTGTGAAACAATTGCACTCAACAGTTAGAATGATACAGGTTTTAAGCTACCCACACAAATGACACCCACACGAGCCAAACTGTGAAACAATTGCATTCACCAATTAGAGTGCGACAGATTTTTGGGTACCCACAAAAACACACACACACAGATCTTAGAAGCAATTACACTATACAATTAGGGTGATGCAGGTTATTGGGTACCAACAGAAATAAACACACACAACATTGCTGTGAAACAATTGCACTCAACAATAAGAATGATACAGGTTAATAGTTACCAACAAAAACAGACTGACACAACAGACCTGTGAAACAATTGCACTCACAACAATTAGAGTGAACAGGGTTTATAGGTACAACACAGAAATAGACACACACAACAAAGGTGTGAAGCAATTGCACTCAACAGTTAGAATGATACAGGTTTTAAGGTACCCACAAAATGACACCCACACAGGATAACTGTGAAGCAATTGCTCTAGACAATTAGAGTGATACAGGTTTTTAGGTGCCCCCAGAACAATAGACACACACAACAGACCAGTGAAACAAATGCACTCAACAGTTAGGATGATACATTTTTTAAGGTACCCACACAAATGAAACTCACACAGCATAACTGTGAAACAATTGCACTATGCAATTAGAGTGATACAGGTCTTTAGGTACCCACAAGAATGACGCACACACACAACAGACCTGTGAAACAATTGCACTCAACAGTTAATGTGATACAGGTTCTTGGATACCCACAGCACTTGACACACCCAAAACAGACCTGTGAAACACATTGCACTCAAATAATAGAGTGATCAGGGTTTATAGGTACCAACAGAAATAGACACACACAACAAACGTGTGAAACAATTGCACTCAACAATTAAGTGATACAGGTTTTTGGGTACCCTACTGGAACAGACACACAAAACAGACCTGAGAAACAATTGCACTCAACTATTAGAATGATACAAGTTTTTATGGTACCCATATGACACACGCAACAAACCTGTGAAACAATTGCACTCAACAATTAGAATGATACAGGTTATTAGTTACCAACAGAAACAGACTGACACAACAGACTTGTGAAACAATTGCACTCAACAAATAGAGTGATCAGGGTTTATAGGTACCAACAGAAATAGACACAAACAACAAATGTGTGAAGCAATTGCACTAAACAATTAGAGTGATTCGGGTTTTTAGGTGCCAAGCACAATAGACACACACAACAGACCTGTGAAACAAATGCACTCATCAGTTAGGGTAATCCATGTTTTAAGGTACCCACACAAATGACACCCACACAGCATAACGGTAAAACAATTGCTCACAACAATTGGAGTGATACCGGTTATTAGTTAGCCACAAAAACAGACTGACACAACAGACATGTGAATCAATTGCACACAACAATTGGAGTGATACAGGTGTTCAGTTACCCACAAAAATAGACACACAAAACAGACATGTGAAACAATTGCACTCAACAATTAGAATGATACAGGTTTTTTAAGGTACTCACACAAATGAACAACACACACAGAATAACTGTGAAACAATTGCTCTCAACAATTAGAGTGATACAGGTCTTTAGGTACCCACACTAATGACGCACACACACAACAGACCTGTGAAACAATTCCACTCAACAATTTGAATGATACAGGTTTTTTTTACGTACCTACAGAAATAGACACACACACAACAGACCTGTACAAAAATTGCACTATATAATTAGAGTGATACATCTTTTTGGGTACCCACATGACACGCGCAACAGAACTGTGAAACAACAGCCCTCAACAATTAGAGTGATACAGGACTTTAGGTACCCACACGAATGAAGCACACACACAACAGACCTGTGAAAACAATTGCACTCAACAATTAGAGTGATACACATTTTTTTTGGGTACCCAGAAAAAAACACACACAATAGACCTTAGAAGCAATTACACCATACAATTAGAGTGATTACAGGTAATTGGGTACCCACAGAAATACACACACACACACATTGCTATGACATTGCACTCAGACCTGAATGAACAATTGCACTCAAAAAATTAGAGTGATACAGGTTTTTATGTACGAATGACCAACAGAAACAGACACACAAACAATTGCACTCAACAATTGTGATACAAGAAACAACACAACAGTCATGTGAAGCAATTAGTGAAACAGGTTTTGAGGTACCCAGAGAAATAGACACACACAACAGACATGTGAAACAAATGCACTCAACAGTTAGGATGATACATGATTTAAGGTACCAACACAAATGACACCCACATAGTATAACTGTGAAACAATTGCACTCAACAATTAGAGTGTTACAGGTGTATAGGTACCCATCAAAATGACACATACACCACATACCTGTGAAAAAATTGCACTAAACAATTAGAGTGATACAGGTTTTGGGTACCCACAAAATACACACACAACAGACCTCAGAAGCAGTTACACTATACAATTAGAGTGATACAGGTTTTTATGCACCCTCACAAATGACCCACTCGCGAAAGACCTTCGAAACAATTGCACTCAACCATTAGAGTGATACAGGTCTTGAGGTACCCACACGAATGACGCACACACACGACAGACCTGTGAAACAATTGCACTCAACAATTAGAGTGATGCAGGTTATCGTGTACCCACAGAAAATTACACACACAGAGCATTACTGTGAAACAATTGCACCCTACAATTAGAATGATACTGGTTATTAGTTAGCCACAAAAACAGACTGACACAAACAGACATGTGAATCAATTGCACACAACAATTGGAGTGATACAGGTTTCAGTTACCCACAGAAAATAGACACACAAAACAGACATGTGAAACAATTGCACTCAACAGTTAGAATGATACAGGTTTTAAGGTACTCACACAAATGACACCCACACAGAATAACTGTGAAACAATTGCTCTCAACAATTAGAGTGATACAGGTCTTTAGGTATCCACACTAATGACACACACACACACAACAGACCTGTGAAACAATTCCACTCAACAATTTGAATGATACAGGTTTTTACGTACCTACAGAAATAGACACACACAACAGACCTGTGAAACAATTGCACCACTCAACAATTAGAGTGATACATTTTTTGGGTACCCACATAACAACACACACAATAGACCTTAGAAGCAATTACACCATACAATTAGAGTGATACAGGTAATTGGGTACCCACAGAAGCACACACACAACATTGCTGTGAAACAATTGCACTCAACTATTAGAGAGATACAGGTTTATATGTACCAACAGAAATCGACACACACAACAGTCATGTGAAGCAATTGCACTCAACAATTAGAGTGATACAGTACTTTAGGTACCCACACGAATGACGACACACACACCACAGACCTGTGAAACAATTGCACTCAACAATTAGAGTGATACAGGTTTTTGGGTACCCACAGAAAAAGACACACAACCCACCTTTGAAGCAATGACACCATACAATTAGAGTGATACAGGTTATTGTGTACCCACAGAAATAAACACACACACAGCATTACTGTGAAACAATTGCACCCAACAATTATAATGATACAGGGTTATTAGTTACCCACAAAAACAGACTGAAACAACAGACGTGTGAATCAATTGCACACAACAATTGGAGTGATACAGGTGTTCAGTTACCCACAGAAATAGACACACAAAACAGACATGTGAAACAATTGCACTCGACAGTTAGAATGATACAGGTTTTGAGGTACCCACACCACACATTGACACCCAAACTGTGAAACAATTGCTCTCAACAATTAGAGTGATACAGGGTTTTTGGGTACCACTGGAAACAGACACACAAAACAGAGCTGTGAAACAATTGCACTCAACTATTAGAATGATACAGGTTTTTATGGTACCCAAATGAAACACACAACAGACCTGTGAAACAATTGCACTCAACAATTAGAATGATACAGGTTATTAGTTACCCACAAAAACAGACTGACACAACAGACGTGTGAATCAATTGCACACAACAATGGAGTGATACAGGTGTTTAGTTACCCATAGAAATAAACACACACAACAGAGTGATTACAGGACTTGAGGTGATACAGGTTTTAGGTATACACGAATGACACACACACACAACAGACCTGTGAAACAATTCCACTCAACAATTTGAATGATACAGGTTTTTACGTACCTACAGAAATAGACACACACAACAGACCTGTGAAACAATTGCACTCAACAATTAGAGTGTTAAATTTTTTTGGGTACCCACATAACAACACACACAATAGACCTTAGAAGCAATTACACCATACAATTAGAGTGATACAGGTAATTGGGTACCCACAGAAATACACACACAACATTGCTGTGAAACAATTGCACTCAACTATTAGAGAGATACAGGTTTATATGTACCAACAGAAATCGACACACACAACAGTCATGTGAAGCAATTGCACTCAACCATTAGAGTGATACAGTACTTTAGGTACCCACACGAATGACGCACACACACGACAGACCTGTGAAACAATTGCACTCAACAATTAGAGTGATGCAGGTTTTTGGGTACCCATAGAACAAGACACACAACCCACCTTTGAAGCAATGACACCATACAATTAGAGTGATACAGGTTATTGTGTACCCACAGAAAATAACACACACACACAGCATTACTGTGAAACAATTGCACCCTACAATTATAATGATACTGGTTATTAGTTACCCACAAAAACAGACTGAAACAACAGACGTGTGAATCAGTTGCACACAACAATTGGAGTGATACATGTGTTCAGTTACCCCCACAGAAATAGACACACAAAACAGACATGTGAAACAATTGCACTCGACAGTTAGAATGATACAGGTTTTAATGTCACCACACAAATGACACCCAAACTGTGAAACAATTGCTCTCAACAATGAGAGTGATACAGGTTTTTGGGTACCTACTGGAACAGACACACAAAACAGAGCAGTGAAACGATTGCACTCACTCAACTATTAGAATGATACAGATTTTTATGGTACCCATATGAAACACGCAACAGACCTGTGAAACAATTGCACTCAACAATTAGAATGATACAGGTTATTAGTTACCAACAAAAACAGACTGACACAACAGACGTGTGAATCAATTGCACACAACAATTGGAGTGATACAGGTGTTTAGTTACCCATAGAAATAAACACACACAACAGAGTGATACAGGACTTTAGGTACCCACACGAATGACGCACACACACAACAGACCTGTGAAACAATTCCACTCAACATTTTGAATGATACAGGTTTTTACGTACCTACAGAAATAGACACACACAACAGACCTGTACAAAAATTGCACTATATAATTAGAGTGATACATCTTTTTGGGTACCCACATGACACGCGCAACAGAACTGTGAAACAACAGCCCTCAACAATTAGAGTGATACAGGACTTTAGGTACCCACACGAATGAAGCACACACACAACAGACCTGTGAAACAATTGCACTCAACAATTAGAGTGTTACATTTTTTTGGGTACCCACATAAAAACACACACAATAGACCTTAGAAGCAATTACACCATACAATTAGAGTGATACAGGTAATTGGGTACCCACAGAAATACACACACACAACATTGCTATGAAACAATTGCACTCAACAATAAGAATGATACAGGTTAATAGTTACCACAAAAACAGACACACATTGACATGTGAAACAATTGTACCCACACGCACAATGTGACCTGTGAAACAATTGCACTCAACAATTAGAGTGATACATTGAATCAATTGACACACACGAATGACGCACAGTACCCCACGACAGACCTGTGAAACAATTGCACTCAACAATTAGAGTGATACAGGTTTTTATGTACCAACAGAAATGACACACACAACATACATGTGAAACAATTGCCTCAACAATTAGAGTGATACAGGTTATTAGGTATCCACAGAAATATGCACACACACACAATTGCACTCAACAATTAGAGTGATACAGGTTTGAGGTACCACACACAATGACACACACACAGACCTGTACAAAAATTGCACTATATAATTAGAGTGATACATCTTTGTGGGTTGACACGCGCAACAGAACTGTGAAACAACAGCCCTCAACAATTAGAGTGATACAGGACTTTAGGTACCCACACGAATGAAGCACACACACAACAGACCTGTGAAACAATTGCACTCAACAATTAGAGTGTTAAATTTTTTTGGGTACCCACATAACAACACACACAATAGACCTTAGAAGCAATTACACCATACAATTAGAGTGATACAGGTAATTGGGTACCCACAGAAATACACACACAACATTGCTGTGAAACAATTGCACTCAACTATTAGAGAGATACAGGTTCATATGTACCAACAGAAATCGACACACACAACAGTCATGTGAAGCAATTGCACTCAACCATTAGAGTGATACAGTACTTTAGGTACCCACACGAATGACGCACATACACACCACACACCTGTGAAACAATTGCACTCAACAATTAGAGTGATACAGGTTTTTGGGTACCCATAGAACAAAGACACACACACAACCCACCTTTGAAGCAATGACACCATACAATTAGAGTGATACAGGTTATTGTGTACCCACAGAAATAAACACACACACAGCATTACTGTGAAACAATTGCACCCTACAATTATAATGATACTGGTTATTAGTTACCCCCACAAAAACAGACTGAAACAACAGACGTGTGAATCAGTTGCACACAACAATTGGAGTGATACATGTGTTCAGTTACCCACAGAAATAGACACACAAAACAGACATGTGAAACAATTGCACTCGACAGTTAGAATGATACAGGTTTTAATGTCACCACACAAATGACACCCAAACTGTGAAACAATTGCTCTCAACAATGAGAGTGATACAGGTTTTTGGGTACCTACTGGAACAGACACACAAAACAGAGCAGTGAAACGATTGCACTCAACTATTAGAATGATACAGATTTTTATGGTACCCATATGAAACACGCAACAGACCTGTGAAACAATTGCACTCAACAATTAGAATGATACAGGTTATTAGTTACCAACAAAAACAGACTGACACAACAGACGTGTGAATCAATTGCACACAACAATTGGAGTGATACAGGTGTTTAGTTACCCATAGAAATAAACACACACAACAGAGTGATACAGGACTTTAGGTACCCACACGAATGACACACACACACAACAGACCTGTGAAACAATTCCACTCAACATTTTGAATGATACAGGTTTTTACGTACCTACAGAAATAGACACACACAACAGACCTGTACAAAAATTGCACTATATAATTAGAGTGATACATCTTTGTGGGTACCCACATGACACGCGCAACAGAACTGTGAAACAACAGCCCTCAACAATTAGAGTGATACAGGACTTTAGGTACCCACACGAATGAAGCACACACACAACAGACCTGTGAAACAATTGCACTCAACAATTAGAGTGTTACATTTTTTTGGGTACCCACATAAAAACACACACAATAGACCTTAGAAGCAATTACACCATACAATTAGAGTGATACAGGTAATTGGGTACCCACAGAAATACACACACACAACATTGCTGTGAAACAATTGCACTCAACAATTAGAATGATACAGGTTAATATATGTACCAACAGAAAATCGACACACACAACAGTCATGTGAAACAATTGCACTCAACCATTAGAGTGATACAGGTACTTTAGGTACCCACACGAATGACGCACACACACCACACACCTGTGAAACAATTGCACTCAACAATTAGAGTGATACAGGTTTTTGGGTACCCATAGAACAAGACACACAACCCACCTTTGAAGCAATGCACACCAACAATTAGAGTGATACAGGTTATTGTGTACCCACAGAAATAACACACACACACAGCATAACTGTGAAACAATTGCACCCTACAATTATAATGATACTGGTTATTAGTTACCCACAAAAACAGACTGAAACAACAGACGTGTGAATCAATTGCACACAACAATGGAGTGATACATGTGTTCAGTTACCCACAGAAATAGACACACAAAACAGACATGTGAAACAATTGCACTCGACAGTTAGAATGATACAGGTTTTAATGTCACCCACACAAATGACACCCGAAAACTGTGAAACAATTGCTCTCAACAATAGAGTGATACAGGTTTTTGGGTACCACACGAATGACGACACACAAACAGAGCTGTGAAACAATTGCACTCAACAATTAGAATGATACAGGTTTTTATGGTACCCACATATGAACACACACAACAGACCTGTGAAACAATTGCACTCAACAATTAGAATGATACAGGTTATTAGTTACCAACAAAAACAGACTGACACAACAGACGTGTGAATCAATTGCACACAACAATTGGAGTGATACAGGTGTTTAGTTACCCATAGAAATAACACACACACAACAGAGTGATACAGGACTTTAGGTACCACACACGAATGACGCACACACACACAACAGATACCTTTGTGAAACAATTCCACTCAACAATTTGAATGATACAGGTTTTTACGTACCTACAGAAATAGACACACACAACAGACCTGTACAAAAAATTGCACTATATAATTAGAGTGATACATCTTTTGGGTACCCCACATGACACACACAACAGAACTGTGAAAACAACAGCCCTCAACAATTAGAGTGATACAGGACTTTAGGTACCCACACGAATGAAGCACACACACAACAGACCTGTGAAACAATTGCACTCAACAATTAGAGTGTTACATTTTTTTGGGTACCCCCACATAAAAACACACACAATAGACCTTAGAAGCAATTACACCATACAATTAGAGTGATACAGGTAATTGGGTACCCACAGAAATACACACACATTGCTGTGAAAAATTACACTCAACATTAACATTACTGTTTGAAACAATTGCACTCAACAATTAGAATGATACAGGTTAATAGTTACCCACAAAAACAGACTGACACATTGACATGTGAATCAATTGTACCCACACGAATGACGCACAAACACAACAGACATGTGAATCAATTGCACACAACAATTGGAGTGATACAGGTGTTCAGTTACCCACAGAAATAGACACACAAAACAGACATGTGAAACAATTGCACTCAACAGTTAGAATGATACAGGTTTTAAGGTACTCACACAAATGACACCCACACAGAATAACTGTGAAACAATTGCTCTCAACAATTAGAGTGATACAGGTCTTTAGGTATCCACACTAATGACACACACACACAACAGACCTGTGAAACAATTCCACTCAACAATTTGAATGATACAGGTTTTTACGTACCTACAGAAATAGACACACACAACAGACCTGTACAAAAATTGCACTATATAATTAGAGTGATACATCTTTGTGGGTACCCACATGACACGCGCAACAGAACTGTGAAACAACAGCCCTCAACAATTAGAGTGATACAGGACTTTAGGTACCCACACGAATGAAGCACACACACAACAGACCTGTGAAACAATTGCACTCAACAATTAGAGTGTTAAATTTTTTTGGGTACCCACACAACAACACACACACAATAGACCTTAGAAGCAATTACACCATACAATTAGAGTGATACAGGTAATTGGGTACCCACAGAAATACACACACAACATTGCTGTGAAACAATTGCACTCAACTATTAGAGAGATACAGGTTTATATGTACCAACAGAAATCGACACACACAACAGTCATGTGAAGCAATTGCACTCAACCATTAGAGTGATACAGTACTTTAGGTACCCACACGAATGACGCACATACACCACACACCTGTGAAACAATTGCACTCAACAATTAGAGTGATACAGGTTTTTGGGTACCCATAGAACAAGACACACAACCCACCTTTGAAGCAATGACACCATACAATTAGAGTGATACAGGTTATTGTGTACCCACAGAAATAAACACACACACAGCATTACTGTGAAACAATTGCACCCTACAATTATAATGATACTGGTTATTAGTTACCCACAAAAACAGACTGAAACAACAGACGTGTGAATCAGTTGCACACAACAATTGGAGTGATACATGTGTTCAGTTACCCACAGAAATAGACACACAAAACAGACATGTGAAACAATTGCACTCGACAGTTAGAATGATACAGGTTTTAAGGTATCACACAAATGACACCCAAACTGTGAAACAATTGCTCTCAACAATGAGAGTGATACAGGTTTTTGGGTACCTACTGGAACAGACACACAAAACAGAGCAGTGAAACGATTGCACTCAACTATTAGAATGATACAGATTTTTATGGTACCCATATGAAACACGCAACAGACCTGTGAAACAATTGCACTCAACAATTAGAATGATACAGGTTATTAGTTACAAACAAAAACAGACTGACACAACAGACGTGTGAATCAATTGCACACAACAATTGGAGTGATACAGGTGTTTAGTTACCCATAGAAATAAACACACACAACAGAGTGATACAGGACTTTAGGTACCCACACGAATGACGCACACACACAACAGACCTGTGAAACAATTCCACTCAACATTTTGAATGATACAGGTTTTTACGTACCTACAGAAATAGACACACACAACAGACCTGTACAAAAATTGCACTATATAATTAGAGTGATACATCTTTGTGGGTACCCACATGACACGCGCAACAGAACTGTGAAACAACAGCCCTCAACAATTAGAGTGATACAGGACTTTAGGTACCCACACGAATGAAGCACACACACAACAGACCTGTGAAACAATTGCACTCAACAATTAGAGTGTTACATATTTTTGGGTACCCACATAAAAACACACACAATAGACCTTAGAAGCAATTACACCATACAATTAGAGTGATACAGGTAATTGGGTACCCACAGAAATACACACACACAACATTGCTATGAAACAATTGCACTCAACAATAAGAATGATACAGGTTAATAGTTACCCACAAAAACAGACTGACACATTGACATGTGAATCAATTGTACCCACACGAATGACGCACAAACACGACAGACCTGTGAAACAATTGCACTCAACAATTAGAGTGATACAGGTTTTATGTACCAACAGAAATAGACACACACAACAGTCATGTGAAGCAATTGCTCATAACAATTAGTGAAACAGGTTTTGAGGTACCCAGAGAAATAGACACACACAACAGACATGTGAAACAAATGCACTCAACAGTTAGGATGATACATGATTTAAGGTACCAACACAAATGACACCCACATAGTATAACTGTGAAACAATTGCTCTCAACAATTGGAGTGATACCGGTTTTGTGTAACCATACAAATGACATATACACACAACAAACCCTATGAAACAATTGTACTCAACAATAAGAGTGATACAGGTTTTTATGCACCCTCACAAATGACCCACTCGCGAGAGACCTTTGAAACGATTGCACTCAACAATAAGTGTGATACAGTACTTTAAGTACCCACAAGAATGACGCACACACACAACAGACCTGTGAAACAATTGCACTAAACAGTTAATGTGATACAGGTTCTTGGATACCCGCAGCATTTGACACACCCAAAACAGACCTGTGGAACAATTGCACTCAAAAAATAGAGTAATCAGGGTTTATAGGTACCAACAGAAATAGACACACACAACAAACATGTGTAGCAATTGCACTCAACAGTTAGAATGATACAGGTTTTAAGGTACCCACAAAAAAATGTCACCCACACAGGATAACTGTGAAACAATTGCACTCAACAATTAGAGTGATCCCGGTTTTGTGTAACCATACAAATGACACATACACACAGACACACCTATGAAACATATGCACTCAACAATTAGAGTGATACAGGTTTATATGCACCCTCACAAATGACCCACTCGCGAGAGACCATAGAAACAAATGCACTCAACCGTTAGAGTGATACAGGTGTTTGGGTACCTACTGAAACAGACACACACAAAAGACTTGTGAAACAATTGCACTCAAGAGTTAGAATGATACAGGTTTTAAGCTACCCACACAAATGACACCCACGGAACAAACTGTGAAACAATTGCACTCACCAATTAGAGTGTAACAGGTTTTTTGGTACCCCCACAAAAACACACACACAACAGATCTTAGAAGCAATTACACTATACAATTAGGGTGATGCAGGTTATTGGGTACCAACAGAAATAAAACACACACAACATTGCTGTGAAACAATTGCACTCAACAATAAGAATGATACAGGTTAATAGTTACCCACAAAAACAGACTGACACAACAGACCTGTGAAACAATTGCACTCAACAAATAGAGTGATACAGGTCTTGAGGTACCCACACGAATGACGCACACACACGACAGACCTGTGAAACAATTGCACTCAACAATTAGAGTGATGCAGGTTATCGTGTACCCACAGAAAATTACACACACAGAGCATTACTGTGAAACAATTGCACCCTACAATTAGAATGATACCAGTTATTAGTTACCCACAAAAAACAGACACACACAACAGACATGTGAATCAATTGCACACAACAATTGGAGTGATACAGGTGTTCAGTTACCCACAGAAATAGACACACAAAACAGACATGTGAAACAATTGCACTCAACAGTTAGAATGATACAGGTTTTAAGGTACTCACACAAATGACACCCACACAGAATAACTGTGAAACAATTGCTCTCAACAATTAGAGTGATACAGGTCTTTAGGTATCCACACTAATGACACACACACACAACAGACCTGTGAAACAATTCCACTCAACAATTTGAATGATACAGGTTTTTACGTACCTACAGAAATAGACACACACAACAGACCTGTGAAACAATTGCACTCAACAATTAGAGTGTTAAATTTTTTTGGGTACCCACATAACAACACACACAATAGACCTTAGAAGCAATTACACCATACAATTAGAGTGATACAGGTAATTGGGTACCCACAGAAATACACACACAACATTGCTGTGAAACAATTGCACTCAACTATTAGAGAGATACAGGTTTATATGTACCAACAGAAATCGACACACACAACAGTCATGTGAAGCAATTGCACTCAACCATTAGAGTGATACAGTACTTTAGGTACCCACACGAATGACGCACACACACACCACACACCTGTGAAACAATTGCACTCAACAATTAGAGTGATACAGGTTTTTTGGGTACCCATAGAACAACACACAACCCACCTTTGAAGCAATGACACCATACAATTAGAGTGATACAGGTTATTGTGTACCCACAGAAATAAACACACACACAGCATTACTGTGAAACAATTGCACCCTACAATTATAATGATACTGGTTATTAGTTACCCACAAAAACAGACTGAAACAACAGACGTGTGAATCAGTTGCACACAACAATTGGAGTGATACATGTGTTCAGTTACCCACAGAAATAGACACACAAAACAGACATGTGAAACAATTGCACTCGACAGTTAGAATGATACAGGTTTTAATGTCACCACACAAATGACACCCAAACTGTGAAACAATTGCTCTCAACAATGAGAGTGATACAGGTTTTTGGGTACCTACTGGAACAGACACACAAAACAGAGCAGTGAAACGATTGCACTCAACTATTAGAATGATACAGATTTTTATGGTACCCATAGAAAAACACGCAACAGACCTGTGAAACAATTGCACTCAACAATTAGAATGATACAGGTTATTAGTTACCAACAAAAACAGACTGACACAACAGACGTGTGAATCAATTGCACACAACAATTGGAGTGATACAGGTGTTTAGTTACCCATAGAAATAAACACACACAACAGAGTGATACAGGACTTTAGGTACCCACACGAATGACGCACACACACAACAGACCTGTGAAACAATTCCACTCAACATTTGAATGATGATACAGGTTTTTACGTACCTACAGAAATAGACACACACAACAGACCTGTACAAAAATTGCACTATATAATTAGAGTGATACATCTTTTTGGGTACCCCACATGACACGCGCAACAGAACTGTGAAACAACAGCCCTCAACAATTAGAGTGATACAGGACTTTAGGTACCCCACACGAATGAAGCACACACACAACAGACCTGTGAAACAATTGCACTCAACAATTAGAGTGTTACATTTTTTTGGGTACCCACAAAAAAACACACACAATAGACCTTAGAAGCAATTACACCATACAATTAGAGTGATACAGGTAATTGGGTACCCACAGAAATACACACACACAACATTGCTGTGAAACAATTGCACTCAACAATAAGAATGATACAGGTTAATAGTTACCCACAAAAACAGACTGACACATTGACATGTGAATCAATTGTACCCACACGAATGACGCACAAACACAACAGACATGTGAATCAATTGCACAACAATTAGAGTGATACAGGTTTCAGTGTACCCACACAAAAAGACACACACAACAGACATGTGAAACAATTGCACTCAACAATTAGAGTGATACAGGTTTTAAGGTACCCACACAAATGACACACACACAACAGACATGTGAAACAATTGCACTCAACAATTAGATGATACAGGTCTTTAGGTACCCACACTAATGACGCACACACACAACAGACCTGTGAAACAATGCACTCTCACAATTTAGAGTGATACAGGTTTTACGTACCCTACAAAAATGACACACACACACAACAGAACCTGTGAAACAATTGCACTCAACAATTAGAGTGATACAGGTTTTTGTGGGTACCCACACAAATGACACACACACAACAGAAGACTGTGAAACACAGCACTCAACAATTAGAGTGATACAGGTTTTTAGGTACCCACACGAATGACACACACACACAAGACCTGTGAAACAATTGCACTCAAACAATTAGAGTGATACAGGTTTTTGGGTACCCCACATAACAACACACACACACACACAACAGACCTGTACAAACAATTGCACTCACAAATTAGAGTGATACAGGTTACTATTAGAGGTACAGGTTCATATGTACCACAGAAACGACACACACAACAGACTGTGAAACAATTGCACTCAACAATTAGAGTGATACAGGTTTTAGGTACCCACACCACACACACAACAGATGTGAAACAATTGCACTCAACCATTAGAGTGCAGGGTACCCACACAAATGACACACACACACACACACCTGTGAAACAATTGCACTCAACAATTAGAGTGATACAGGTTTTTGGGTACCCATAGAACAAGACACACAACCCACCTTTGAAGCAATGACACATACAATTAGAGTGATACAGGTTAATTGCACCCACAGAAATAGAGTGATACAGGTTTTTGTGTATTGCACCCACAAAATGACACACTGGTTATTAGTTACCCACAAAAACAGATGTGAAACAACAGATGTGCACTCACAACAATTAGAGTGATACAGGTTTTCAGGTACCCACAGAAATAGACACACAAACAGATGTGTGAAACAATTGCACTCAACAATTAGAATGATACAGGTTTTAAGGTACCACAAAACACACACAAACACCCAAACTGTGAAACAATTGCACTCAACAATTAGAGTGATACAGGTTTTTTGGGTACCTACAGAAACAGACACACACAAACAGACAGTGTAAACAATTGCACTCAACAATTATTAGAGTGATACAGATTTTTTTATGGGTACCCATATGAAACACACAAACAGACCTGTGAAACAATTGCACTCAACAATTAGAATGATACAGGTTATTAGTTACCAACAAAAAAAGACTGTCACAACAGACGTGTGAAACAATTGCACACAACAATTGGAGTGATACAGGGTGTTTAGTTACCCATAGACATAAACACACACAACAGAGTGATACAGGACTTTGTACCCACACGAAACAATTGCACTGAAACAATTCCATTAGAGTGATACAGGTTTTTAGGTACCTACAGAAATAGACACACACAACAGACCTGTGAAAAAATTGCACTATATAATTAGAGTGATACATCTTTGTGGGTACCCACATGACACACGCAACAACAACTGTGAAACAATTGCACTCAACATTAGAGTGATACAGGACTTTAGGTACCACACGAATGAAGCACACACACAACAGACCTGTGAAACAATTGCACTCAACAATTAGAGTGTTAAATTTTTTTGGGTACCCACATAATGCACACACAATTAGAGTGATACAATTACACCATAACAATTAGAGTGATACAGGTAATTGGGTACCCACACAAAATACACACACAACATTGCTGTGAAACAATTGCACTCAACTATTAGAGTGATATACAGGTTTTTGGGTACCAACAGAAACACGACACACACAACAGTCATGTGAAGCATTGCACTCAACCATTAGAGTGATACAGTACTTTAGGTACCCACACGAATGACGCACATACACCACACACCACCTGTGAAACATTCCACTCAACAATTAGAGTGATACAGGTTTTTGGGTACCCAGAAACAACACACACAACCCACCTTTGAAGCAATGACACCATACAATTAGAGTGATACAGGTTATTGTGTACCCACAAAAATACACACACACACACATTACTGTGAAAAACAATTGCACCTAACAATATAGATGATACTGGTTATTAGTTACCCCCACAAAAACAGACTGAAACAACAGACGTGTGAATCAGTTGCACACAACAATGTGAGTGATACATGTGTTCAGTTACCCACAGAAATAGACACACAAAACAGACATGTGAAACAATTGCACTCGACAGTTAGAATGATACAGGTTTTAATGTCACCACACAAATGACACCCCAAACTGTGAAACAATTGCTCTCAACAATGAGAGTGATACAGGTTTTTGGGTACCTACTGGAACAGACACACAAAACAGAGCAGTGAAACGATTGCACTTAACTATTAGAATGATACAGATTTTTATGGTACCCATATGAAACACACAACAGACCTGTGAAACAATTGCACTCAACACTTAGAATGATACAGGTTATTAGTTACCAACAAAAACAGACTGTCACAACAGACGTGTGAATCAATTGCACACAACAATTGGAGTGATACAGGTGTTTAGTTACCCATAGAAATAAACACACACAACAGAGTGATACAGGACTTTAGGTACCCACACGAATGACGCACACACACAACAGACCTGTGAAACAATTCCACTCAACATTTTGAATGATACAGGTTTTTACGTACCTACAGAAATAGACACACACAACAGACCTGTACAAAAATTGCACTATATAATTAGAGTGATACATCTTTGTGGGTACCCACATGATGACACGCGCAACAGAACTGTGAAACAACAGCCCTCAACAATTAGAGTGATACAGGACTTTAGGTACCCACACGAATGAAGCACACACACAACAGACCTGTGAAACAATTGCACTCAACAATTAGAGTGTTACATTTTTTTGGGTACCCACATAAAAACACACACAATAGACCTTAGAAGCAATTACACCATACAATTAGAGTGATACAGGTAATTGGGTACCCACAGAAATACACACACACAACATTGCTATGAAACAATTGCACTCAACAATAAGAATGATACAGGTTAATAGTTACCCACAAAAACAGACTGACACATTGACATGTGAATCAATTGTACCCACACGAATGACGCACAAACACGACAGACCTGTGAAACAATTGCACTCAACAATTAGAGTGATACAGGTTTTTATGTACCAACAGAAATAGACACACACAACAGTCATGTGAAGCAATTGCTCATAACAATTAGTGAAACAGGTTTTGAGGTACCCAGAGAAATAGACACACACAACAGACATGTGAAACAAATGCACTCAACAGTTAGGATGATACATGATTTAAGGTACCAACACAAATGACACCCACATAGTATAACTGTGAAACAATTGCACTCAACAATTAGAGTGTTACAGGTGTATAGGTACCCATAAAAATGACACATACACCACATACCTGTGAAAAAATTGCACTAAACAATTAGAGTGATACAGGTTTTTGGGTACCCACAAAAAACACACACAACAGACCTCAGAAGCAGTTACACTATACAATTAGAGTGATACAGGTTTTTATGCACCCTCACAAATGACCCACTCGCGAAAGACCTTCGAAACAATTGCACTCAACCATTAGAGTGATACAGGTCTTGAGGTACCCACACGAATGACGCACACACACGACAGACCTGTGAAACAATTGCACTCAACAATTAGAGTGATGCAGGTTATCGTGTACCCACAGAAAATTACACACACAGAGCATTACTGTGAAACAATTGCACCCTACAATTAGAATGATACTGGTTATTAGTTAGCCACAAAAACAGACTGACACAACAGACATGTGAATCAATTGCACACAACAATTGGAGTGATACAGGTGTTCAGTTACCCACAGAAATAGACACACAAAACAGACATGTGAAACAATTGCACTCAACAGTTAGAATGATACAGGTTTTAAGGTACTCACACAAATGACACCCACACAGAATAACTGTGAAACAATTGCTCTCAACAATTAGAGTGATACAGGTCTTTAGGTATCCACACTAATGACACACACACACAACAGACCTGTGAAACAATTCCACTCAACAATTTGAATGATACAGGTTTTTACGTACCTACAGAAATAGACACACACAACAGACCTGTACAAAAATTGCACTATATAATTAGATTGATACATCTTTGTGGGTACCCACATGACACGCACAACAGAACTGTGAAACAACAGCCCTCAACAATTAGAGTGATAGGACTTTTAGGTACCCACACGAATGAAGCACACACACAACAGACCTGTGAAACAATTCCACTCAACAATTAGAGTGTTAAATTTT
Organism: Urechis unicinctus; assembly: GCA_034190875.2. Classification (NCBI taxonomy): domain Eukaryota; kingdom Metazoa; phylum Annelida; class Polychaeta; order Xenopneusta; family Urechidae; genus Urechis; species Urechis unicinctus. Next base: position 8,744,239 of record CM067343.1, on the reverse strand, counting down.
TTTGGGTACCCACATAACAACACACACAATAGACCTTAGAAGCAATTACACCATACAATTAGAGTGATACAGGTAATTGGGTACCCACAGAAATACACACACAACATTGCTGTGAAACAATTGCACTCAACTATTAGAGAGATACAGGTTTATATGTACCAACAGAAATCGACACACACAACAGTCATGTGAAGCAATTGCACTCAACCATTAGAGTGATACAGTACTTTAGGTACCCACACGAATTACGCACATACACACACACACCTGTGAAACAATTGCACTCAACAATTAGAGTGATACAGGTTTTTGGGTACCCATAGAACAAGACACACAACCCACCTTTGAAGCAATGACACCATACAATTAGAGTGATACAGGTTATTGTGTACCCACAGAAAAAAACACACACACAGCATTACTGTGAAACAATTGCACCCTACAATTAAAATGATACTGGTTATTAGTTACCCACAAAAACAGACTGAAACAACAGACGTGTGAATCAGTTGCACACAACAATTGGAGTGATACATGTGTTTAGTTACCCAGAAACAGAAATAGACACACAAAACAGACATGTGAAACAATTGCACTCGACAGTTAGAATGATACAGGTTTTAATGTCACCACACAAATGACACCCAAACTGTGAAACAATTGCTCTCAACAATGAGAGTGATACAGGTTTTTGGGTACCTACTGGAACAGACACACAAAACAGAGCAGTGAAACGATTGCACTCAACTATTAGAATGATACAGATTTTTATGGTACCCATATGAAACACGCAACAAACCTATGAAACAATTGCACTCAACAATAAGAGTGATACAGGTTTTTATGCACCCTCACAAATGATCCACTCGCGAGAGACCTTTGAAACGATTGCACTCAACAATAAGTGTGATACAGGTTTTTATGCACCCTCACAAATGACCCAATCCCGAGAGACCTTTTAAACGATTGCACTCAACAATAAGTGTGATACAGTACTTTAGGTACCCACACGAATGACGCACACACACAACAGACCAGTGAAACAATTGCACCCAACAGTTAATGTGATACAGGTTCTTGGATACCCGCAGCATTTGACACACCCAAAACAGACCTGTGGAACAATTGCACTCAAAAAATAGAGTAATCAGGGTTTATAGGTACCAACAGAAATAGACACACACAACAAACATGTGTAGCAATTGCACTCAACAGTTAGAATGATACAGGTTTTAAGGTACCCATAAAAATGACACCCACACAGGATAACTGTGAAACAATTGCACTCAACAATTAGAGTGATCCCGGTTTTGTGTAACCATACGAATGACACATACACACAGCACACCTATGAAACATATGCACTCAACAATTAGAGTGATACAGGTTTATATGCACCCTCACAAATGACCCACTCGCGAGAGACCATAGAAACAAATGCACTCAACCGTTAGAGTGATACAGGTGTTGGGTACCTACTGAAACAGACACACACAAAAGACTTGTGAAACAATTGCACTCAACAGTTAGAATGATACAGGTTTTAAGCTACCCACACAAATGACACCCACGGAGCCAAACTGTGAAACAATTGCACTCACCAATTAGAGTGCGACAGATTTTTGGGTACCCACAAAAACACACACAACAGATCTTAGAAGCAATTACACTATACAATTAGGGTGATGCAGGTTATTGGGTACCAACAGAAATAAACACTCACAACATTGCTGTGAAACAATTGCACTCAACAATAAGAATGATACAGGTTAATAGTTACCAACAAAAACAGACTGACACAACAGACCTGTGAAACAATTGCACTCAACAAATAGAGTGAACAGGGTTTATAGGTACCAACAGAAATAGACACACACAACAAACGTGTGAAACAATTGCACTCAACAATTAAAGTGATACAGGTTTTTGGGTACCTACTGGAACAGACACACAAAACAGACCTGAGAAACGATTGCACTCAACTATTAGAATGATACAGGTTTTTATGGTACCCATATGACACACGCAACAGACCTGTGAAACAATTGCACTCAACAAATAGAGTGGTCAGGGTTTACAATTAAAGTGATACAGGTTTTTGGGTACCTACTGGAACAGACACACAAAACAGACCTGAGAAACGATTGCACTCAACTATTAGAATGATACAGGTTTTTAGTTACCAACAAAAACAGGCTGACACAACAGACCTGTGAAACAAGGGTTTATAGGTACCAACAGAAATAGACACACACAACAAACGTGTGAAGCAATTGCTCTTAACAATTCGAGTGATACAGGTTTTTAGGTACCAAGAACAATAGACACACACAACAGACCTGTGAAACAAATGCACTCAGCAGTTAGGATGATACATATTTTAAGGTACCCACACAAATGAAACCCACACAGCATAACTGTGAAACAATTGCACTATGCAATTAGAGTGATACAGGTCTTTAGGTACCCACAAGAATGACGCACACACACAACAGACCTGTGAAACAATTGCACTCAACAGTTAATGTGATACAGGTTCTTGGATACCCACAGCACTTGACACACCCAAAACAGACCTGTGAAACACATGCACTCAAAAAATAGAGTGATCAGGGTTTATAGGTACCAACAGAAATAGACACACACAACAAACGTGTGAAACAATTGCACTCAACAATTAAAGTGATACAGGTTTTTGGGTACCTACTGGAGCAGACACACAAAACAGACCTGAGAAACGATTGCACTCAACTATTAGAATGATACAGGTTTTTATGGTACCCATATTACACACGCAACAGACCTGTGAAACAATTGCACTCAACAAATAGAGTGGTCAGGGTTTATAGGTACCAACAGAAATAGACACACACAACAAACGTGTGAAGCAATTGCTCTTAACAATTAGAGTGATACAGGTTTTTAGGTACCCAGAGCAATAGACACACACAAAAGATCTGTGAAACAAATGCACTAAACAGTTAGGATGATACATATTTTAAGGTACCCACACAAATGACACCCACACAGCGAAACTGTGAAACAATTGCACTCAACAATTAGAGTGATACAGGTATTGGGTACATACTGGAACAGACACAAAACAGACCAGTGAAACAATTGCACTCAACAGTTAATGTGATACAGGTTTTTGGATACCCGCAGCACTTGACACACCCAAAACAGACCTGTGAAACAATTGCACTCAACAAATAGAGTGATCAGGGTTTAAAGGTACCAACTGAAATAGACACACACAACAAACGTGGGAAACAATTGCACTCAACAATTAAAGTGATACAGGTTTTTGGGTACCTACTGGAACAGACACACAAAACAGACCTGAGAAACGATTGCACTCAACTATTAGAATGATACAGGTTTTTATGGTACCCATATGACACACGCAACAGACCTGTGAAACAATTGCACTCAATTAGAGTGATACAGGTTTTTAGGTACCTAGAACAATAGACACACACATCAGACCTGTGAAACAAATGCACTCAGCAGTTAGGATGATACATATTTTAAGGTACCCACACAAATGAAACCCACACAGCATAACTGTGAAACAATTGCACTATGCAATTAGAGTGATACAGGTCTTTAGGTACCCACAAGAATGACGCACACACACAACAGACCTGTGAAACAATTGCACTCAACAGTTAATGTGATACAGGTTCTTGGATACCCACAGCACTTGACACACCCAAAACAGACCTGTGAAACACATGCACTCAAAAAATAGAGTGATCAGGGTTTATAGGTACCAACAGAAATAGACACACACAACAAACGTGTGAAACAATTGCACTCAACAATTAAAGTGATACAGGTTTTTGGGTACCTACTGGAACAGACACACAAAACAGACCTGAGAAACGATTGCACTCAACTATTAGAATGATACAGGTTTTTATGGTACCCATATGACACACGCAACAGACCTGTGAAAAAATTGCACTCAACAAATAGAGTGATCAGGGTTTATAGGTACCAACAGAAATAGACATACACAACAAACGTTTGAAGCAATTGCTCTTAACAATTAGAGTGATACAGGTTTTTAGGTACCCAGAACAATAGACACACACAACAGACCTGTGAAACAAATGCACTCAGCAGTTAGGATGATACATATTTTAAGGTACCCACACAAACGACACCCACACCGCAAAACTGTGAAACAATTGCACTTAACAATTTGAGTGATACAGGTTTTTGGGTACTTACTGGATCAGACATACAAAACGGACCAGTGAAACTATTGCACTCAACAGTTAATGTGATACAGGTTTTTGGATACCCGCAGCACTACACACACCAAAAACAGACCTGTGAAACAATTGCACTCAACAAATAGAGTAATCAGGGTTTATAGGTACCAACAAAAATAGAGACACACACAACAAACGTGTGAAGCAATTGCTCTTAACAATTAGAGTGATACAGGTTTTTAGGTACCAAGAACAATAGACACACACAACAGACCTGTGAAACAAATGCACTCAGCAGTTAGGATGATACATATTTTAAGGTACCCACACAAATGAAACCCACACAGCATAACTGTGAAACAATTGCACTATACAATTAGAGTGATACAGGTCTTAAGGTACCCACAAGAATGACGCAAGCACACAACAGACCTGTAAAAAGATTGCACTATACAATTAGAGTCATACATTTTTTTGGGTACCCAAATAACACACGAGGCAGAACTGTGAAACAATTGACGAATGACGCACACACACAACCGACCTGTGAAACAACTACACTCAACAATTAGAGTGTTACAGGTTTTTGGGTACCCACATAAAAACACACACAATAGACCTTAGAAGCAATTACACCATACAATTAGAGTGATACAGGTTATGGGGTACCCACAGAAATGCCAACACACAACATTGCTATGGAACAATTGCACTCGACAGTTAATGTGAAACAGGTTTTTGGATACCCGCAGCACTTAACACACCCAAAACAGACCTGTGAAACAATTGCACTCAACAAATAGAGTGATCAGGGTTTATAGGTACCAACAGAAATAGACACACACAACAAACGTGTGAAGCAATTGCGCTTAACAATTAGAGTGATACAGGTTTTTAGGTACCCAGAGCAATAGACACACACAAAAGATCTGTGAAACAAATGCACTAAACAGTTAGGATGATACATATTTTAAGGTACCCACACAAATGACACCCACACAGCGAAACTGTGAAACAATTGCACTCAACAATTAGAGTGATACAGGTTTTGGGTACATACTGGAACAGACACAAAACAGACCAGTGAAACAATTGCACTCAACAGTTAATGTAATACAGGTTTTTGGATACCCGCAGCACTTGACACACCCAAAACAGACCTGTGAAACAATTGCACTCAATAAATAGAGTGATCAGGGTTTATAGGTACCAACTGAAATAGACACACACAACAAACGTGTGAAACAATTGCACTCAACAATTAAAGTGATACAGGTTTTTGGGTACCTACTGGAACAGACACACAAAACAGACCTGAGAAACGATTGCACTCAACTATTAGAATGATACAGGTTTTTATGGTACCCATATGACACACGCAACAGACCTGTGAAACAATTGCACTCAATTAGAGTGATACAGGTTTTTAGGTACCCAGAACAATAGACACACACAACAGAGCTGTGAAACAAATGCACTCAGCAGTTAGGATGATACAGGTTTTAAGGTACCCACACAAATGACACCCACGGAGCCAAACTGTGAAACAATTGCACTCCACAATTAGAGTGTAACAGGTTTTTGGGTACCCACAAAAACACACACAACAGATCTTAGAAGCAATTACAGTATACAATTAGGGTGATGCAGGTTATTGGGTACCAACAGAAATATACACACACAACATTGCTGTGAAACAATTGCACTCAACAATAAGAATGATACAGGTTAATAGTTACCCACAAAAACAGACTGACACAACAGACCTGTGAAACAATTGCACTCAACAAATAGAGTGATCAGGGTTTATAGGTACCAACAGAAATAGACACACACAACAAAGGTGTGAAGCAATTGCACTCAACAGTTAGAATGATACAGGTTTTAAGGTACCCATAAAAATGACACCCACACAGGATAACTGTGAAGCAATTGCTCTAGACAATTAGAGTGATACAGGTTTTTAGGTACCCAGAACAATAGACACACACAACAGACCAGTGAAACAAATGCACTCAACAGTTAGGATGATACATGTTTTAAGGTACCCACACAAACGACACCCACACCGCAAAACTGTGAAACAATTGCACTTAACAATTTGAGTGATACAGGTTTTTGGGTACTTACTGGATCAGACACACAAAACGGACCTGTGAAACAATTGCACTCAACAGTTAATGTGATACAGGTTTTTGGATACCCGCAGCACTAGACACACCCAAAACAGACCTGTGAAACAATTGCACTCAACAAATAGAGTAATCAGGGTTTATAGGTACCAACAAAAATAGACACACACAACAAACGTGTGAAGCAATTGCTCTTAACAATTAGAGTGATACAGGTTTTTAGGTACCAAGAACAATAGACACACACAACAGACCTGTGAAACAAATGCACTCGGCAGTTAGGATGATACATATTTTAAGGTACCCACACAAATGAAACCCACACAGCATAACTGTGAAACAATTGCACTATACAATTAGAGTGATACAGGTCTTAAGGTACCCACAAGAATGACGCAAGCACACAACAGACCTGTAAAAAGATTGCACTATACAATTAGAGTGATACATTTTTTTGGGTACGCAAATAACACACGCAGCAGAACTGTGAAACAATTGACGAATGACGCACACACACAACCGACCTGTGAAACAACTACACTCAACAATTAGAGTGTTACAGGTTTTTGGGTACCCACATAAAAACACACACAATAGACCTTAGAAGCAATTACACCATACAATTAGAGTGATACAGGTTATGGGGTACCCACAGAAATGCCCACACACAACATTGCTATGAAACAATTGCACTCGACAGTTAATGTGAAACAGGTTTTTGGATACCCGCAGCACTTAACACACCCAAAACAGACCTGTGAAACAATTGCACTCAACAAATAGAGTGATCAGGGTTTATAGGTACCAACAGAAATAGACACACACAACAAACGTGTGAAGCAATTGCTCTTAACAATTAGAGTGATACAGGTTTTTAGGTACCCAGAGCAATAGACACACACAAAAGATCTGTGAAACAAATGCACTAAACAGTTAGGATGATACATATTTTAAGGTACCCACACAAATGACACCCACACAGCGAAACTGTGAAACAATTGCACTCAACAATTAGAGTGATACAGGTTTTGGGTACATACTGGAACAGACACAAAACAGACCAGTGAAACAATTGCACTCAACAGTTAATGTAATACAGGTTTTTGGATACCCGCAGCACTTGACACACCCAAAACAGACCTGTGAAACAATTGTACTCAACAAATAGAGTGATCAGGGTTTATAGGTACCAACTGAAATAGACACACACAACAAACGTGTGAAACAATTGCACTCAACAATTAAAGTGATACATGTTTTTGGGTACCTACTGGAACAGACACACAAAACAGACCTGAGAAACGATTGCACTCAACTATTAGAATGATACAGGTTTTTATGGTACCCATATGACACACGCAACAGACCTGTGAAACAATTGCACTCAATTAGAGTGATACAGGTTTTTAGGTACCCAGAACAATAGACACACACAACAGAGCTGTGAAACAAATGCACTCAGCAGTTAGGATGATACAGGTTTTAAGGTACCCACACAAATGACACCCACGGAGCCAAACTGTGAAACAATTGCACTCCACAATTAGAGTGTAACAGGTTTTTGGGTACCCACAAAAACACACACAACAGATCTTAGAAGCAATTATAGTATACAATTAGGGTGATGCAGGTTATTGGGTACCAACAGATATATACACACACAACATTGCCGTGAAACAATTGCACTCAACAATAAGAATGATACAGGTTATTAGTTACCAACAAAAACAGACTGACACAACAGACTTGTGAAACAATTGCACTCAACAAATAGAGTGATCAGGGTTTATAGGTACCAACAGAAATAGACACAAACAACAAATGTGTGAAGCAATTGCACTAAACAATTAGAGTGATTCGGGTTTTTAGGTGCCAAGAACAATAGACACACACAACAGACCTGTGAAACAAATGCACTCATCAGTTAGGGTAATCCATGTTTTAAGGTACCCATAAAAATGACACCCACACAGGATAACTGTGAAGCAATTGCTCTAGACAATTAGAGTGATACAGGTTTTTAGGTACCCAGAACAATAGACACACACAACAGACCAGTGAAACAAATGCACTCAACAGTTAGGATGATACATGTTTTAAGGTACCCACACAAACGACACCCACACCGCAAAACTGTGAAACAATTGCACTTAACAATTTGAGTGATACAGGTTTTTGGGTACTTACTGGATCAGACACACAAAACGGACCAGTGAAACAATTGCACTCAACAGTTAATGTGATACAGGTTTTTGGATACCCGCAGCACTAGACACACCCAAAACAGACCTGTGAAACAATTGCACTCAACAAATAGAGTAATCAGGGTTTATAGGTACCAACAAAAATAGACACACACAACAAACGTGTGAAGCAATTGCTCTTAACAATTAGAGTGATACAGGTTTTTAGGTTCCAAGAACAATAGACACACACAACAGACCTGTGAAACAAATGCACTCAGCAGTTAGGATGATACATATTTTAAGGTACCCACACAAATGACACCCACACAGCGAAACTGTGAAACAATTGCACTCAACAATTAAAGTGATACAGGTTTTTGGGTACCTACTGGAACAGACACACAAAACAGACCTGAGAAACGATTGTACTCAACTATTAGAATGATACAGGTTTTTATGGTACCCCTATGACACACGCAACAGACCTGTGAAACAATTGCACACAACAATTACAATGATACAGGTTATTAGTTACCAACAAAAACAGACTGACACAACAGACCTGTGAAACAATTGCACTCAACAAATAGAGTGATCAGGGTTTATAGGTACCAACAGAAATAGACACACACAACAAATGTGTGAAGCAATTGCACTTAACAATTAGAGTGATTCGGGTTTTTAGGTACCCACAAGAATGACGCAAGCACACAACAGACCTGTAAAAAGATAGTTCTATACAATTAGAGTGATACATTTTTTTGGGTACGCAAATAACACACGCAGCAGAACTGTGAAACAATTGACGAATGACGCACACACACACAACCGACCTGTGAAACAACTACACTCAACAATTAGAGTGTTACAGGTTTTTGGGTACCCACATAAAAACACACACAATAGACCTTAGAAGCAATTACACCATACAATTAGAGTGATACAGGTTATGGGGTACCCACAGAAATGCCCACACACAACATTGCTATGAAACAATTGCACTCGACAGTTAATGTGAAACAGGTTTTTGGATATCCGCAGCACTTAACACACCCAAAACAGACTTGTGAAACAATTGCACTCAACAATTAGAGTGATACAGGTTTTTGGGTACCTACTGGAACAGACACACAAAACAGACCTGAGAAACGATTGCACTCAACTATTTGAATGATACAGGTTTTTATGGTACCCATATGACACACGCAACAGACCTGTGAAACAATTGCACTCAACAATTAGAATGATACAGGTTATTAGTTACCAACAAAAACAGACTGACACAACAGACCTGTGAAACAATTGCACTCAACAGTTAGGATGATACATGTTTTAAGGTAACCAAACAAATGACACCCACAAATCATAACTGTGAAACAATTGCTCTCAACAATTGGAGTGATACCGGTTTTTGTGTAACCATACAAATGACATATACACACAACAAACCTATGAAACAATTGCACTCAACAATAAGAGAGATACAGGTTTTTATGCACCCTCACAAATGATCCACTCGCGAGAGACCTTTGAAACGATTGCACTCAACAATAAGTGTGATACAGGTTTTTATGCACCCTCACAAATGACCCACTCCCGAGAGACCTTTGAAACGATTGCACTCAACAATAAGTGTGATACAGTACTTTAGGTACCCACACGAATGACGCACACACACAACAGACCTGTGAAACAATTGCACCCAACAGTTAATGTGATACAGGTTCGTGGATACCCGCAGCATTTGACACACCCAAAACAGACCTGTGGAACAATTGCGCTCAAAAAATAGAGTAATCAGGGTTTATAGGTACCAACAGAAATAGACACACACAACAAACATGTGTAGCAATTGCACTCAACAGTTAGAATGATACAGGTTTTAAGGTACCCATAAAAATGACACCCACACAGGATAACTGTGAAACAATTGCACTCAACAATTAGAGTGATCCCGGTTTTGTGTAACCATACAAATGACACATACACACAGCACACCTATGAAACATATGCACTCAACAATTAGAGTGATACAGGTTTATATGCACCCTCACAAATGACCCACTCGCGAGAGACCATAGAAACAAATGCACTCAACCGTTAGAGTGATACAGGTGTTGGGTACCTACTGAAACAGACACACACAAAAGACTTGTGAAACAATTGCACTCAAGAGTTAGAATGATACAGGTTTTAGGCTACCCACACAAATGACACCCACAAAGGATAACTGTGAAACAATTGCACTATGCAATTAGAGTGATACAGGTTTTAGGTACCCACACGAATGACGCACACACACAACAGACCTGTGAAACAATTGCACTCAACAGTTAATGTGATACAGGTTTCTTGGATACCCACAGCACTGACACCAAAACAGACCGTGTGAAACATTGCACTCAACAATTAGAGTGATACAGGGTTTTTGGGTACCTACTGGAACAGACACACAAAACAGACCTGTGAACAAATGTACTCAACTATTAGAATGATACAGGTTTTTATGGTACCCCTATGACCACACGCAACAGAACTGTGAACACAATTGACGAATGACCACACACACATAACCGACCTGTGAAACAATTGCACTCAACAATTAGAGTGATACAGGTTTTTGGGTACCCACATAAAAACACACACAACAGACCTTAGAAGCAATTACACATACATTAGAGTGATACAGGTTTGGGGGTACCCACAGAAATGCCCACACACACTTGCTATGGAACAATTGCACTCGACAGTTAATGTGAAACAGGTTTTTGGATACCCGCAGCACTTAACACACACCCAAAACAGACCTGTGAAACAATTGCACTCAACAAATAGAGTGATCAGGGTTTATAGGTACCAACAGAAAAGAGACACACACAACAAACAATTGCGCTTAACAATTAGAGTGATACAGGTTTTTAGGTACCCAGAACAATAGACACACACAAAAGATCTGTGAACAAATGCACTAAACAGTTAGGATGATACATATTTTAAGGGTACCCACACAGCGCGAAACTGTGAAACAATTGCACACAACAATTAAAGTGATACAGGTTTTTGGGTACCTACTGGAACAGACACACAAAACAGACCTGAGAAACGATTGCACTCAACTATTAGAATGATACAGGTTTTTATGGTACCCCTATGACACACGCAACAGACCTGTGAAACAATTGCACTCAACAATTACAATGATACAGGTTATTAGTTACCAACAAAAACAGACTGACACAACAGACCTGTGAAACAATTGCACTCAACAAATAGAGTGATCAGGGTTTATAGGTACCAACAGAAATAGACACACACAACAAATGTGTGAAGCAATTGCACTAAACAATTAGAGTGATTCGGGTTTTTAGGTACCCAGAACAATAGACACACACAACAGACCTGTGAAACAAATGCACTCATCAGTTAGGGTTATCATGTTTTAAGGTACCCACACAAATGACACCCACACAGCATAACGGTAAAACAATTGCTCTCAACAATTGGAGTGATACCGTTTTTGTGTAACCATACAAATGACATATACACACAACAAACCTATGAAACAATTGCACTCAACAATAAGAGTGATACAGGTTTTTATGCACCCTCACAAATGACCCACTCCCGAGAGACCTTTGAAACGATTGCACACAACAATAAGTGTGATACAGTACTTTAGGTACCCACACGAATGACAGACCTGTGGAACAATTGCACTAAAAAAATAGAGTAATCAGGGTTTATAGGTACCAACAGAAATAGACACACACAACAAACATGTGTAGCAATTGCACTCAACAGTTAGAATGATTCAGGTTTTAAGGTACCCATAAAAATGTCACCCACACAGGATAACTGTGTGAAACAATTGCACTCAACAATTAGAGTGATCCCGTTTTGTGTAACCATACAAATGACACATACACACAGCACACATATGAAACATATGCACTCAACAATTAGAGTGATACAGGTTTATATGCACCCTCACAAATGACCCACTCGCGAGAGACCATAGAAACAAATGCACTCAACCGTTAGAGTGATACAGGTGTTGGGTACCTACTGAAGCAGACACACACAAAAGACTTGTGAAACAATTGCACTCAAGAGTTAGAATGATACAGGTTTTAAGCTACCCACACAAATGACACCCACAAAGGATAACTGTGAAACAATTGCACTCAACAATTAGAATGATACAGATTTTTAGTTAACCAACAAAAAAAGGCTGACACAACAACAGACCTGTGAACAATTGCACTCAACAAATAGAGTGATCAGGGTTTATAGGTACCCACAGAAATAGACACACACAACAAACGTTTGAAGCAATTGCACTAAACAATTAGAGTGATACAGGTTTTTAGGTACCCAGAACAAATGACACACACACAGACCTGTGAAACAAATGCACTCAGCAGTTAGAGTGATACATATTTTAAGGTACCCACACAATGAAAACCCACACAGCATAACTGTGAAACAATTGCACTATGCAATTAGAGTGATACAGGTCTTTAGGTACCCACACGAATGACGCACACACACAACAGACCTGTGAAACAATTGCACTCAACAGTTAATGTGATACAGGTTCTTGGATACCCACAGCACTTGACACACCCAAAACAGACCTGTGAAACACATGCACTCAAAAAATAGAGTGATCAGGGTTTATAGGTACCAACAGAAATAGACACACACAACAAACGTGTGAAACAATTGCACTCAACAATTAAAGTGATACAGGTTTTTGGGTACCTACTGGAACAGACACACAAAACAGACCTTTGAAACGATTGCACTCAACAATAAGTGTGATACAGTACTTTAGGTACCCACACGAATGACAGACACAGCATAACTGTGAACAATTGCACACTAAAAAAATAGAGTAATCAGGGTTTTTAGGTACCAACAGAAATACACACACACACAACAAACGTTTGAAGCAATTGCTCTTAACAATTAGAGTGATACAGGTTTTTAGGTACCCAGAACAATAGACACACACAACAGACCAGTGAAAGTGATGATACATGCACTCAACAGTTAGGATGATACATGTTTTAAGGTACCCACACAAACGACGACCACACACCGCAAAACTGTGTGAAACAATTGCACTCAAACAATTAGAGTGATACAGGTTTTGGGTACTTACTGGATCAGACACACACAAACGGACGTGTGAAACAATTGCACTCAACAGTTAAAGTGATACAGGTTTTTGGGTACAGCACAGAAACAGACACACCAAAACAGACCTGTGAAACAATTGCACTCAACAAATAGAGTAATCAGGTTTATAGGTACCCACAAAAATAGACACACACAACAAACGTGTGAAGCATTGCTCTCAACAATTAGAGTGATACAGGTTTTTAGGTTACCAACAAAAAGACACACACAACAGACCTGTGAAACATTGCACTCAGCAGTTAGGATGATACAGGGTTTATAGGTACCCACACAAATGACACACACAACAAATGTGTGAAACAATTGCACACAACAATTAGAGTGATACAGGTTTTTGGGTACCTACTGGAACAATAGACACACAAAACAGACCTGAGAAACGATTGTACTCAACTATTAGAATGATACAGGTTTTATGGTACCCCTATGACACACGCAACAGACCTGTGAAACAATTGCACTCAACATTACAATGATACAGGTTATTAGTACCAACAAAAAACAATTGACACACACAGACCTGTGAAACAATTGCACTCAACAAATAGAGTGATACAGGTTTTTATAGGTACCAACAGAAATAGACACACACAACAAATGTGTGAAGCAATTGCACTAAACCTTAGAACAATCGGGTTTTTAGGTACCCAGAACAATAGACACACACAACAGACCTGTGAAACAAATGATCATCAGTTAGGGTTATCATGTTTTAAGGTACCCACACAAATGACACCCACACAGCATAATAAACATTGCACACAATTGGAGTGATACCGTTTTTGTGTAACCATACAAATGACATATACACACAACAAACCTATAAAACAATTGCACTCAACAATAAGAGTGATACAGGTTATTAGTTACCAACAAAAACAGACTGACACAACAGACCTGTGAAACAATTGCACTCAACAAATAGAGTGATCAGGGTTTATAGGTACCAACAGAAATAGACACACACAACAAATGTGTGAAGCAATTGCACTTAACAATTAGAGTGATTCGGGTTTTAGGTACCCACAAGAATGACGCAAGCACACAACAGACCTGTAAAAAGATAGTTCTATACAATTAGAGTGATACATTTTTTTGGGTACGCAAATAACACACGCAGCAGAACTGTGAAACAATTGACGAATGACGCACACACACACAACCGACCTGTGAAACAACTACACTCAACAATTAGAGTGTTACAGGTTTTTGGGTACCCACATAAAAACACACACAATAGACCTTAGAAATTATTACACCATACAATTAGAGTGATACAGGTTATGGGGTACCCACAGAAATGCCCACACACAACATTGCTATGAAACAATTGCACTCGACAGTTAATGTGAAACAGGTTTTTGGATATCCGCAGCACTTAACACACCCAAAACAGACTTGTGAAACAATTGCACTCAACAATTAGAGTGATACAGGTTTTTGGGTACCTACTGGAACAGACACACAAAACAGACCTGAGAAACGATTGCACTCAACCTATTATTTGAATGATACAGGTTTTTATGGTACCCATATGACACACGCAACAGACCTGTGAAACAATTGCACTCAACAATTAGAATGATACAGGTTATTAGTTACCAACAAAAACAGACTGACACAACAGACCTGTGAAACAATTGCACTCAACAGTTAGGATGATACATGTTTTAAGGTAACCAAACAAATGACACCCACAAATCATAACTGTGAAACAATTGCTCTCAACAATTGGAGTGATACCGGTTTTTGTGTAACCATACAAATGACATATACACACAACAAACCTATGAAACAATTGCACTCAACAATAAGAGAGATACAGGTTTTTATGCACCCTCACAAATGATCCACTCGCGAGAGACCTTTGAAACGATTGCACTCAACAATAAGTGTGATACAGGTTTTATGCACCCTCACAAATGACCCACTCCCGAGAGACCTTTGAAACGATTGCACTCAACAATAAGTGTGATACAGTACTTTAGGTACCCACACGAATGACGCACACACACAACAGACCTGTGAAACAATTGCACCCAACAGTTAATGTGATACAGGTTCGTGGATACCCCGCAGCATTTGACACACCCAAAACAGACCTGTGGAACAATTGCGCTCAAAAAATAGAGTAATCAGGGTTTATAGGTACCAACAGAAATAGACACACACAACAAACATGTGTAGCAATTGCACTCAACAGTTAGAATGATACAGGTTTTAAGGTACCCATAAAAATGACACCCACACAGGATAACTGTGAACAATTGCACTCAACAATTAGAGTGATCCCGGTTTTGTGTAACCATACAAATGACACATACACACAGCACACCTATGAAACATATGCACTCAACAATTAGAGTGATACAGGTTTATATGCACCCTCACAAATGACCCACTCGCGAGAGACCATAGAAACAAATGCACTCAACCGTTAGAGTGATACAGGTGTTGGGTACCTACTGAAACAGACACACACAAAAGACTTGTGAAACAATTGCACTCAAGAGTTAGAATGATACAGGTTTTAGGCTACCCACACAAATGACACCCACAAAGGATAACTGTGAAACAATTGCACTATGCAATTAGAGTGATACAGGTTTTAGGTACCCACACGAATGACGCACACACACAACAGACCTGTGAAACAATTGCACTCAACAGTTAATGTGATACAGGTTCTTGGATACCCACAGCACTTGACACACCCAAAACAGACCTGTGAAACACATGCACTCAACAATTAAAGTGATACAGGTTTTTGGGTACCTACTGGAACAGACACACAAAACAGACCTGAGAAACGATTGTACTCAACTATTAGAATGATACAGGTTTTTATGGTACCCCTATGACACACGCAACAGAACTGTGAAACAATTGACGAATGACGCACACACACAACCGACCTGTGAAACAACTACACTCAACAATTAGAGTGTTACAGGTTTTTGGGTACCCACATAAAAACACACACAATAGACCTTAGAAGCAATTACACCATACAATTAGAGTGATACAGGTTATGGGGTACCCACAGAAATGCCCACACACAACATTGCTATGGAACAATTGCACTCGACAGTTAATGTGAAACAGGTTTTTGGATACCCGCAGCACTTAACACACCCAAAACAGACCTGTGAAACAATTGCACTCAACAAATAGAGTGATCAGGGTTTATAGGTACCAACAGAAAATAGACACACACAACAAACGTGTGAAGCAATTGCGCTTAAACAATTAGAGTGATACAGGTTTTTAGGTACCCAGAGCAATAGACACACACAAAAGATCTGTGTGAAACAAATGCACTAAACAGTTAGGATGATACATATTTTAAGGTACCCACACAAATGACACCCACACAGCGAAACTGTGAAACAATTGCACACAACAATAAAGTGATACAGGTTTTTGGGTACCTACTGGAACAGACACACAAAACAGACCTGAGAAACGATTGTACTCAACTATTAGAATGATACAGGTTTTTTTATGGTACCCCTATGACACACGCAACAGACCTGTGAAACAATTGCACTCAACAATTACAATGATACAGGGTTATTAGTTACCAACAAAAACAGACTGACACAACAGACCTGTGAAACAATTGCACTCAACAAATAGAGTGATCAGGGTTTATAGGTACCAACAGAAATAGACACACACAACAAATGTGTGAAGCAATTGCACTAAACAATTAGAGTGATTCGGGTTTTTAGGTACCCAGAACAAGAGACACACACAACAGACCTGTGAAACAAATGCACTCATCAGTTAGGGTTATCATGTTTTAGGTACCCACACACAATGACACCCACACAGCATACATGTTTTTAAAACAATTGGTCAACCCACCATACAAATGACATACACACAACAAACCTATGAAACAATTGCACTCAACAATTAGAGTGATACAGGTTTTTATGTGACCCACCGAGAGACCTTTGACAAATTGCACACACAGTGTGATACACCCACACATGACAGACTGTGGAACAATTGCACTAAAAAAATAGAGTAATCAGGGTTTATGCACTCAACAAAATGTGTAGCAAGAGTGATGACAGGTTTAGGTATGTCACCCACACAGGCTGTGGAACCCTCACAAAATGACCCCCACAAATGACACATACACACAACCATATGAAACATATGCACTCAACAATTAGAGTGATACAGGTTTATATGCACCCTCACAAATTTTTAGAAACAAATGTACCCTACCTACTGAAGCAGACACACACAAAAGACTTGTGAAACAATTGCACTCAAGAGTTAGAATGATACAGGTTTTAAGCTACCCACACAAATGACACACACACAAAGGATAACTGTGAAACAATTGCACTCAACAATTAGAATGATACAGATTTTTAGTAACCAACAAAAAAAGGCTGACACAACAGACTGTGAAACAATTGCACTCAACAAATAGAGTGATCAGGGTTTATAGGTACCAACAGAAATAGACACACACACAACAAACGTTTGAAGCAATTGCTCTTAACAATTAGAGTGATACAGGTTTTTAGGTACCCACAGAAACAATAGACACACACAACAGACCTGTGAAACAAATGCACTCAGCAGTTAGGATGATACATATTTTAAGGTACCCACACAAATGAAACCCACACAGCATTAACTGTGAAACAATTGCACTATGCAATTAGAGTGATACAGGTCTTTAGGTACCCACACGAATGACGCACACATACAACAGACCTGTGAAACAATTGCACTCAACAGTTTAATGTGATACAGGTTCTTGGATACCCACAGCACTTGACACACACACCCAAAACAGACCTGTGAAACACATGCACTCAAAAATAGAGTGATCAGGGTTATAGGTACCAACAGAAATAGGACACACACAACAAACGTTGTGTGAAACAATTGCACTCAACAATGTAAAGTGATACAGGGTTTTTGGGGTATCCAACCTACTGGAACATGACACACAAAACAGACCTTTGAAACAACGATTGCACTCAACAATTAGAATGATGCAGGTTTTTTTTAGGTACCCACTGAAAAGACACACACAAAAGACCTGATGAAACAATTGCAACTAAACAATGAAGAGTGATATCGGTTTTTATAGGTACCCACAGAAATAGACACACACAAACAAACATGTGTAGCAATTGCACTCAACAGTTAGAATGACATA